>VWZV01014331.1:363797-413965 GCA_013397155.1 Irena cyanogastra
CCGCCCCCGTACCCGGGCGGCGGAAGCCCCGGCCGGCCCGGCCGCCCAATGGGCTGGGGCTGCGCGGCGCCGGGGCCGGGGCCGGGGCCGTCACTTCCTGGCCCTGCAGCCGCCGGCAGCGAGGCCACAGCCGGGGCCGGGGGCGGTGGCGCCCGCAGCCCGCCCGCCACTACCACCGCCACCACCATGCCCTTTGACTTCAGGAGGTGAGTGTCGCCGAGAGTCGCGACAGAGCCCGCCCGCCCCGCGGGGTCCGGCCGCTCCCCGCTCCGCGCCGCTCCCCGCCCGCGGGTGCGCGTGGGATGGGCGGATGGATGGATGGATGGATGGATGGATGGATGGATGGATGGATGGATGGATGGATGGATGGAGTGTGCGCAGGCAAGGGAGCGGGGAGGCTGTGCCCAGCTCCATAACTCGGTTCCATCCAGCCCAAGGGGGTGTGTGCAGTTTGGGGTGCCTGGGCAGCACGGAGGGAGCAGCAGGACCTTCGGGGTGATGGATGCGGGTGTTGGGGTGGAGGTGNCGACAAGGGGAAGGGGCACAGCTTGGACTCGATGATCCTGGAGCTCTTTTCCAACTGAAATAATTCCGTGATTCCGTGCTGCCAGCGCCCTGAGAGGCGCAGCGCTGAGCGGAGCACGGCGAGCACCGAGCGGACCCTGCAAAGTGCGGGAGCCCCGCGGGCCCTGGGGCCGCCCGCATCCCGCACCCCGCACCCCNCGCAGGCAAGGGAGCGGGGAGGCTGTGCCCAGCTCCATAACTCGGTTCCATTCAGCCCAAGGGGGTGTGTGCAGTTTGGGGTGCCTGGGCAGCACGGAGGGAGCAGCAGGACCTTCGGGGTGATGGATGCGGGTGTTGGGGTGGAGGTGCTGGGCTGCTGCTCCTCCCGCAGGTGTCTGGGGTCTCACTTTTTGTGAGGAGGGTCACTTTTTGTGCTGGGGCTCCTGCAGGACCTTTAGAAGGTCATGGTGCAGCTCCCATGGCAGCTTTAGGGCATCATGCCTTACAGTGGGGTTCCCACGGCTGCTTTAGAGGGTCATTTCTTGCAGTGGGGTTCCCACAGTAGCTTTAGGAGATCACAGTGGGGCTCCCACAGTGGCTGTAGGGGGTCACTACTTATGGTGGAGCTCCCAGAACATCTTTAAGAGGTCACTCTTTGCAGCGGGGCTCCTGTGCAAGGCTCCATGTGCCAAAGCCGTGCCACGTGTCTGATGGCTGGGAACCAACATCAACACCTTCACCTCTTGTTTTGCCATTTTGAGCAGGTGCCAGTTGTAGGATTTGACGTTTCTGTGCAGCTCCTTTATCTCCTGGGCCATGTCAGGTACCAAAGCAGAAGTGAAAAAGACCCTTCTGACTTCACTGGAGCCAAAATAGCAACTGCAGGTTCATTTTCTTTTTTGAGCACTTCTTGAACCAACCATTTGCACCAAGTTCAGAGATGCCAAGGGGAAGATGCACAGATGAGTTTTCTAATACAGGTTTTACCATAATGTTAATAGTACAATAAAAAAATACATATATTATTGGGAATATGCAGTTAACTACAGTTCTTTCCATGACTCCTACATGTGCACCCCTTTGAGATGGGAAATGGTGATAGTGCAGTGTTTTATTATATTTTTACTGTAATTCTAAACCAGGCCTCTCATTTATACAGGCTAACAGGATCTTGTGTGATCCATGGGGCATTGTTGAACATGGAGGCAGTTGCTTCTGAATGAAAACTTGCTGAAGCTGGAAACAGCATCTGCTGGATCATGTGGGATCCGGGGCCCAGAGCCTCATTTCTGCTTTTGTGTAAAATTTGATAGAGAAATTCTTCTTTGGAGACATTCTGCCAGCTGCAAATCCTATTGCCATCCATTTTCAGACTTGTAAAATACATGAACAATCAGAGATCCTGGGCTGTGGCTGTCACTTTGTAATAGCAGATAAAGAAAATGTTATTTCTGATGTATTTGAAAATGAGGTTTCTGTTGGGTCTCACAATGTTTGCGTGGAAACACAGGCTCACCAAGAGCATAATCATCTTAAGAGACAGCACTAGCACTTCACTTTGGAATGGAACAAAGATGTTCAGTAAAAGCTGAATTGCAGGGTTTGTGTTAATGAGTTACAAAAACAGAGACATCAGATCTCTATTTTAAAGATTCACAGTTGCAAATAACTTCTTTGTCGTTCAGAGTGGAGGATTAGAAATTGACACTTCAAAGCTCTTTCTCAAATAACATAAGCTCACTGAACTTCAGCTTTTCTGCAAGGATGAATTTTTCAAAAGCTGCCATTGATAACTGGAATTTCCTATTTAAAGTACAGAGCAGCTATTGTCACGTGCAGCAAACCACTTTCCTGTTTTAGAAGCATGAACAGGGTTCAGGACCAAAAGGTTTGCAAAGGTTAGAGCCTTTTTTAGCTGTTGTGGGTTTTGTTCATAGTGCAGGCAGTGGAACAAAATCTGCTGAGGCTGGAAAATTTTACTGTTGTAGGTAAAGTATGATGCACATGTTAAAAAAAAACATACAGGTACTTCCTGACAACTCTAGAACATGGGATAAGGAGAAATAAGGTCACGACCTCGAGTAAGTTTCTGAATGAAGAAATGACATTTTCACCATGTAAATTGCAAGGTTTTTCTCTCAGAGATTTCAGCAGGATGTTCCCTTTAGGTACAGTTTGGTAGCCTGTCTTTTACATTCCTGTGTGTGACTAGAGCTTTGGATTGTTAAGAAACTTTTAGAAATGCCCCAGCATATCTTCTAGAGTCCAAAATTCCATGTGGAAAGGCGTTGTGTTCTTCTGGAAGCCACACATTTCACCTTGCATCTGAAGGAGTTCTGCCCGTAGCTGCACCGCCAAGGACATTTGGGAAGGCAAGGTTTTGTTTTTGTATCCTCCCCTTTCTTAGAGCTTTATTTTTGGTATTTTAGCGTAGCAGGGTGTTGATAGCTGGCTCCAGGTGTAGAGAAGGGCATTGTAGACCAGCTGGAAGTTTAGGCTTTGAGCTCTGTTTCCACACAAAGTCGCTCTAGGAGGAATAAGTTGCCCAGACCTCATCTGGAGATAATGGAGACACAAATGACAAGTAATTAAAACAGCCCAGAACCAGAAATGTCCCTGTTCTTCACCAACTAGAAGTCAAAGAAATAATTTACTTCCATGGGACTAAATGTCTTTGCTCTGTCTTAAACTTAGCTAGATTGAAGAATTGAAATTGCTTAAAAATCTCTCTTGGAAGTTGTCTCCATCAGTCAGTCAGATATGGAAGCAGCTTGGTTTGTTACCAGTATTTTTTTGTACAATTTTTTTTTATTCTGTAGGACTTCTGTTTTCTTGGCTTTAAGTGGTTCCCTTTCCTAATACAAACTGCATTTAATTAATAAATAAACCAATATTTTCACATGAATACATGTAATGTAATCTCACATGAATAATAATTATTCTGTCTCAAGTATCTTTAGGGTTTTAATAATACTCAGTATTTACCTAATGCTTTTCATTTTTCAAAGCATTTAATTCAGACTAATCCCCCAGTCCTGCTGTGATGTTGGTACAGAACCAAGTTTTCAGCTTCAAGATTGGAGCCTTCAGTACAGGTCTGTTCAGTGCATGTCACAAGAACCCAGCCCTCCTACAGAACTACTAAATCAGTTTGTATTTCCAGAAGGCCTGGTTCTTTCCTCTTTTTCAACACCCATTTGGCTGAAAGAGAGAGACAGATTTTTCCCTTCTTGCCGATCTCCTGGTTTTTAGAACTTGTGTCAGCAAAGCAGCTTTGTATGTGTTTGATTGGGGATTTTGACTTCTCTCACTGGAGCTGAAAGGGCATTTCCCCTTGGAGCCTTTAAGATCTGGTGTCACCTGCACACTTGCAGCCTCTGAGGATGGCTCAAATCATAATTAGATTAAACTCTAAGCCTGGGTCATCTTGAGTGGTGATTGTGAGCCAGCCAGAAGGGATCCCACATGTTGTGTGATCTGTTAGCAGGAGGCTGAGCTGCTGCTGGGACTTCAGACTGCTCAGGTGTTGAGAGTGACACAAATAAAAATGAGAATTACAGATGTAAGAATGAAGTGACTGCCCTGCAGTGGAGGTGACATGGTGGGGAGGAGCATTGCTGCAAGTTCTCTTGACTCTGGTGGCTTTTCTTTGCAGCTGCCTATTTGCATGGAAAAATTACTGATGGGTTTGTAAGGTACTGAAACTTCTGAACCATCTTGGTCACTTTAGTTGGTTACACTGAGAAAAATAGACCACTCTGAAATCAAGTTTTTGTTCTAATTCTGGGTAATTCACAGTTGTGCCCTGGCCAGGTGTTTCACACAGAGTGGGAAATATCTGTGAATCCTTATTTTTATGTGTAACTGAGAAATTCAGAATTTATTTCCCACAGTTAATCATTGTGATGTTTTCATTAGGGTTTTTTTATTGTTCCTTGTTTGGTTTTGGGGTTTGGTTGTTTGGTTTTTTTTTTCACAATGTGATAACCTGTATGAAGTAACAATGTGCTGTACCTGGATTTTGGAGGTCATGGGAAAGGAGCCAGGCTTAGAAAGGATTTAGATTTAAATGCTGATCTAGAGTAGAAGGCAAAAACTCATATTCCATCTGCACAGTGTGCCAGGCCCCCACTGTCAGCTGTTCTTTGGCTTGTCTGTGATAAATGATATTTTAGTGTGGGCGTGCTGATTCAGACCTATGGATCATTTTTATTGTTTTGGACACAGACAGGTCTTTCCTTTAGTTCCTGAAGGTTTTCTTTTAAATCAAATTGTTCAGTCTTAACCAAAGCTGACACACTCCAATCTTCCTGCTCTTAGCAAAGGGAGTTTGGTTGGTTTTAAATTAGACCTAAGGGTTGTGATGGTGAATAGACAAACTGATGCTCACACTTGTGACTGGGCACAGTTGTGAAATCAATTCCTGACCAAAAGAAAAATGGTCAGGAAAAATTGTCCTTTCTTTTCTGAAGCCTGAAGACTAAAGTCAAGTTATTTGCCTTAACAAGTGAATGAGGAGGTGTCTGAGGGGTGCTTAGTTTGGAAAAGACTCCTCTCTGTAGACTCAAAATCACCTAAAATGCCCTGGTTGGTGCCCATTGATCTGGGCAGGAATCGAGGTCACAATCTGAGCATCAGTCTGTCTATTCCCCATCACAGCTCTCAGGTCTCATTTAAACCCAAATGTACTCCCTTTGCCAATAGCAGTAAGGTTGCAATGATTTTGTCCAAAATATTAATGCCTCTGTGTGATTGAGCTGGTAGCCATCACCTCTAAAGCACAGCTCTGGTTTGGATAGTTCCAGATTTATAGAATTTCTAGAATTACAGAATACGGATTTATAGAATTACAGAATCACAGAATACAGAGTTATAGAATTACAGAATCACAGAATATTCTCTGTTGGAAGGGACCCACAAGGACCATGGAGTCCAACCCCACGACCTTGGCATTATTAGCAGCATGCTCTGACAGACTGAGCTCATTCCAGCAGTAACTGCATTTCCATCCCCACCTGCAGCCACGTCTGGAGCCTGTTCCAGTTCACATTGTGCAATGGCACTGGTAAACAACCCTTCCAAGTGGTATTGCTGCCACCTTACGTAATGACCAACGTGGATTTGGGTGCCAAGCAGTGCCATGACTAACTTTGGCTCAACAATAGCCCTTTGAGGGCACCTGAGAAATTATTCTGCAGTCACAGCAGTCAGATGGGCAGGCAGAGCTGTACAGACAGAGTCTATTGATGTTTGTGCCACAAATAACTGATTATATGTGGTGTGCATGTATGTAAATATTTCTTTCTAAGTGTCCCTAGTGTATCGTTTCTCTCAAAATATCATCGGAGTGGAGATTTTTTTTCCTGAGTAAGTAGGGAAATATTAAATTCTGGCTTTGTAGGAAAGTTTTGCATTGTTCTTTCTGAACTTTTAACTGTCCTCCTTTGTTCAGTCCTTGGTGACACAGATGCTTCCTTCATGCCATCATAGTTCATTGCTGTGAAAATGACTGAATCACACTGTAAACAGCTGAAGCAATGCCACCAGCCTGGGCTGGGAGCTGTGTGCGTTGTTGGGCTTGTATTTTGAAGTGTGCTGGTGTATTTTTTAGGCATGTAGTTCAAATGGTGGAGGTGGTGAGGAAAGAATAGTCTTGCAGTGAACGAAGAAGTGGGGAATCATCTGTTTTTCTTGTCTTCTATCCAAGCACAAGCCCTGAAGTGATGTCTAGGTACTCCTGTGCAGAGCCAGCTGCTCTCGAAATGGAAAACTTGGTCTGCCAAAAAATTAACCACAGCCTTGCCACAACCTACAAAATCTTCCTTATACTGAAATGCCTGAGTATTTTAGTAGTAAATCTTCCTTATACTGAAATGTCTGAGGATTTCAGTAATAATCATGGCAGACACACACAAGATGTAGTTGGCCAGTGCAACTCACTGAATTGTGTATGTTTGTATGTTTGCTTTTCTGTTTGGTTTTTTTTAAAGGATGTTGCCAAATGAAAACATTTGGAAATGAGGTATATTTAGTTAAATTCAGAAATGCCAGAAAGATTGGCATGTAATAGAAGAGCCTTCAAAATGCTGTGTTAAAATGTGCAGGCCTGTATTACTGCTGACAGGATCTCAGGTCATGATTCCTTTGCTTTTATTTAACAATTACATCCTGAAGCAGATCACCTGGCTTCCAAACTGTGCCTCTCTGCAGACCACTGTGTGCCCCCTAAAACATCAGTAATGTAAATGTGACCTTGTTTTCTGATAAAGGTGAAGTCTTCGAGCCCTGCTTGGATTCTGTGGCATTCTAAATGAAACGTGACCCAGCTGCACTGAAATCTGATGTGGCTGCTGCTTTTTAACAGTTTATATATGGACCAAAAACCAGTGGTAAACCTGCAAGTTGCAGCTCTTGAGTCTGCATCAGTTGTGGTTTTTTAGTGGGCATCCATACAGATATTTCTTGGAAATTGTATCAAACCAGGGACTCGACTTGGAAACCAGGGGATGCAGAAGAGTTGTACTTGCTTGTAGGTAACACACAAGCAAATGAAAAACAAGACTGAGTTATAGAAGCTTGTACAGAAATTCTTGTCTTCTTGGATTGGAATTTAGATAGGAGAACCTGAGCTGGCCACTGCAGAGTTACTGGGATTCTGGAAAAGTACAATATATTTTAATCCCTTGTATGGGACAGGAGTTTCTCTTACTGATATGGAGAAATCTCTCTCTGCAGTAGGTATGGATTGGCCTGTGTGCTTTTGAGGGAAGGCTTATGAATGTGGAGTTGTTTTCTTCACATATCCCTCTCTCCCCTTTTTTTTTTCCTTGATTCCCCAGATGTTATATTTCTTCATGCTCTTTTGTACCAATCTCTGATTTTTGTGCTGAGCAAGCGCAGCTGGGACTTAAACCAGAAAATAGCTTCCCCAAATAAAACCTGCACATTTCTGATGCTAAAATAATTCTTCCCAGATCTTGTTTCAAGGTGTTCAGCTGTGCAAGGCAGTAGCAGAGCCTTAGTGTGTTGTGATTCCTGGAAGCTGTGGGAAGGACTATGGTACAGCTCTTTTTTTCCACAGCTCTTTGGTTGTGTGTAGGTAAATTCTTAGAAATCACAGTCCAGCTCTGAATTTTGTTCAGTGTCTGCTGCAGATCAGGACTTTTGTTTGTTTGTGGGAAGGGAATGTGGCAGGGGGTTGAGAACTCTGAGCTGGCAGGTGTCCCATTGGGAAAAGGAGAAATGTTCAGGACCAAGGGGATGATGGAGGGTGGAAGTGCTGGGTTGTGCTGGGGAGCTGCAGGAACCAGAATCTCTGAGTTGAAGGCTCTGGGCCAGGAAGGTTCCAGTCAGTTACGGCATTCAAGTATCTGAACAATCTGCTTGGTTTGGGGAGCAGCCATGTATGTTTAATGCTCTTCCTCATTCTCTGTGTTCTCCAGAAAGTGCTGCTCAGGAGTATTCTGGAATATAAAATACCCAAATTTGGTATTTTGGGGTATTAGGAGTACAATACCCCAAAATCAGTATTTTTTGGAGGAAAATCACTGATTCTCCCTCCAAAACAGGAAGAAACTCAGAAGTAAAATGGCTCTTACAGTCCAGCAAAGGGCTGGATCCCTTTAAATACCAGTCTCCTTACTTGAACATTTTTTCTTCATGACATTTTCTCCTGTTTTGATGAAGCAAAGTGCAATTTGTTCACTTTATTAAAAATACATTTCTCTTCCATCCTTCATTTTGACACCTGCTTCACTGCCTAAAAGGAAATAAAATGCTTGCTGGCAAGGCTCCACCTTTGAGTATTTGAGATTATACTTTCCTCCTCCTCCTAATTGCCTTTGGAATGTGTTTGAGCCTAACATTTTATTTTGAAGGAAGAAGAAAAATGATGTACTGCTTCCTGTCTTCCATCCTTCAGTGTCACCTAAAATAGTTGCACTTTTGGCAAATTGCAGCAATACAATTGCTGTGTATACCTCTGAGAGAACAAGCTTGATATGCACTGGAAGAATAAAACCACAAAATGTGGCACGAGGTTGACAAAAAGGTGTTCTGCAGGACAGCATAACAGAACCACAGAGTGGGCAGAAGGGAGGAAAAAAAGAGAGCTGGAATCAGTCTAAGTGGGAGCAGAATGTATGCATTTTCGTGCCTTTTTTTCAGCAGCTGCTGTGATGATTGCAAGTGTTTTGTCCTAGAAATAAATGGGTTTGTTTTTCTGTGCCTATGCAGGTGCTGTACCTGCTAAGTACCCAGCAGGCCAGATGACATAATGTGCTCAGGCTGGAGCCTCCAAGCTGCTCTCAGCCCCTTTCCCTAAATGTCCCCTTACCCAAAGGCTGGATTATATAATTAATGACACTCCTCCTGGCCTAACCTTGTTTTCTTGTTCTCAGTACTCCTCCTTGTTTCAGACACTTCCTCTGTTGGTTTCATTATGTTCTTGGAGCTAGAATTAAGAGGGAGGAGCTGGCTGGCAAGGAAACTATTCCTACATTTCACTCCTGGGGTTGTAAGTGTGGAGAGCCAACAGGTCAGAAAAAAAATCCTGTTTGCTTTGAAAACTGATGTGATGTTGTGAGTGAGAAGTCAGTCATACAGCATTTGAAAAATTGGAGTCTTCACCTGCTTGCAGTCCAGATAAACTGGTTTAAAACTCCATCAGCCCCTCCACCTTCCTGTCTGGTCCTTCTCATATCAGAGCTTGCTCAGAGTAATTGAGGATTAAACAGTTTCCGATGTAATTCTGAAGCCTTGAGAGTTTGTCCTGTAAAGCTCAGGTTCTGCAGTGTGTGTGTTAATGTCCCATTGTGTGTAAATGAGGACTGGCTGATTGCTTAATGAGGCGTGTAATTTATCTGCTGTTAATCTTATAAAATGTGTTAATAACTGCTTGGTATTTACAAGTATCGGCTTATTGGTCGGCTTTGAATCTGTATTTGCATCTGCAGCTCACACTCGGGGCTAGCTTTGGTGTTTGTGTATTCAGTGTTTATTTTCTGTGTGAAACTGCGATTAGCAGGATCGCTTATCTTACTTTGCACATGTTTCAAAGTTAGTGTCCCAGTTCACAAAACCATCAGGACTGTTCACAAACTGCTCTCCAGGCACAGCCCTGGTGCTGAACCAAGCTTGCAGAGCACATCCAGTTTGTTTTCCTAACGCCACCCTCCTGCTGCTTTCCTTGTACAGACCTTCAAAGACTCAGAGAATCACAAAATTCTGAGCTGGAAGGGACCCACAAAGATCATTGATCCAGCTCCTGGCCCTGCACAGACTCCCCAACATTCCCATCCTGTGCATCCCTGGGAGTGTTGTCCAAACTCTCCCGGAGCTCTGGCAGCCTTGGTCAGTGCCCCACGCCCCTCTGGGGAAAGAACCTTTTCCTAATATCCCACCTAAAATCATCCCAACACAACCCCAGCCATTCCTTCAGGTAGAACTTGAAGCTTTGCTAGTTCAGCTTCAGGTATTTGCATTTTTCCATCCGCAGATTCCCAGCTGCTCGAGGAAAGGTGGGCAGATGTTGCCAGGTGCTGCTGTGCAGAATGAATGAGCTGAAGAAGAAAGGTTTAATTGAGTGGAACAGGAATTACAGAGTGAGCAGGGCAAATTCAGGTGTTGGGTCCCACTGCTCATCCCAGGATTACAGCCTGGCTCTGCCAGAGCTGTCCTGAACTGCTCCCTGCACATCATGTTCTCATCTGCCAGCAGACAGGAAACATAGAAATGTCATCTAAACAAAGAATTAGCAGAATGAAGGGCTCAAGAGTCAGTAGTTCCTATTCTCTGCCCCTGCTGCTGACTTCCTACCATTGTTTTCCCATTCATTTAAACGGATTTCACCTACTTGATTGGATTGGGAGTGATTGATTTTATTGTCTCTGCTGGGTTGTAGGAGCTAAGTGTTCTTGCAGAGTTGTCAGAACATGCACTTGCCTTTGGGTGGGAAGAAAAACAGCTAAAGAAAGGATTTCAGAATTAAATCTTGAACTAGTATTTCTCAATGAAAACAGAAAAATTAATGCTTTCTATACACACGTAGAGTAAGGTGTAAGAATAAGGCAGCTCTACTTCTTCACCTGTTTTAGAATGAATTTACTATGTGTAGAAATTCTTCTTTCTTTGCTAGGTTTGTGAAGCAAAATTGAAGATTTTTTTTGCCCAGCACAGGTACAGCAAGGACTACAGGAGCTGAAAATGCAGAGGGGTGTTGGAACTCACCACTTTTTTAGTGTCAAGTAAGAGAGGCTTTGTTTTAAAAGGCCAGGCTTTTCTTGGTGCTTCCCCAGTGAAAGCCTGTCCTTTCCTTTTCCACAGACTTGGTCCAAAACGCTGTCAGGTCTGATTTTTTTTTCTTATAGCAGCTCTCAAGCACCTGGGGAACATAATCCAGCCCAGGGATTGCTGAGCAGTCTGTGTCCCTTGCCCAGCCTCCTTTTTATCCCTCTCCTCACCAGTGTGGTGATGCCCAGCCCCTGTCAGGTCCCTGAGCAGAGGGGAGTTGTGTCCTGCTTGTGCCCTCTCTGTGTCCCAGGTCCCAGCTGTTCTCCAGGGCCATCTTTATGGTTTATTTCACATATTCTGTCCTTAGACACATGGAATAATTGATCTTTCAGGGCATCTCTGCACACCCCAGCTGTTACACTGCTGAATAAGATCCATTTAACAAGCAAAGGTAATGTTTTTATCTCTGGTCCTGGGCACAGGAGTTCTAGGGATGGTTTCAACAACTGTGAGCAGTAAAACTCCCCCCAGCTACTTCAGACAGGCGTCTGGGATTTTATTTTTGTTTTTTTTTAAGTAAATGGTATTTTGCTAATCAAAAGAGTGCTATGTGTGCAAACCTGACCCAGCTGTGCTGTTTGTTCTACCTGTGTTTCCCCTCAGCTTGAGCTGTCATGTTGAAAGCTAAATTGGTGGCTTTAGATTTATCCATTTTACAGAAGTAACAGCTTTGCTTTTCAAGATCTTACCACGAGTGTCTGATGTGCTTTGTAGGAGAGAATGAAGGCAGAAAAGTGTGTTCTGATGGAAGTACCTGCCTGCCTTTGGTGGAGTGAGACTGTGTCTAAGCCTGCTTGGTATTATTTAGAGCTAAATGGCCTCTGAAGAGCTTAAAAGCCACCTGATGGCTTGTGCTCCTCAGCTGGTGTGCTTGGGCTCCTGGTGCCCAGCAGCTTTGTTGACAAAGCAGGGATGAATTGTCCCAACCATTGTTTGGGAGCAGTGACCCAAGGAAACAGAGGAACAGTTGCTGCCTGTTAAATGACTTTGAAGCTCTTAGCTAAGTGATTGGATTTTTATTTAAAATCTATTTTTTTCAGTAACCCTGGAGTATTCTCTATGCCATCTTATTTTTTCTAGCTCCATCTATTTTTGGGTTTTTTTTGTCTGTCTCAAGAAATCAGGTCTGGGGGCAGCAGTTTCACAGAATGGCTCAGGCTGGAAGGGTCCCCAGAGGGTCCCTGGTGCCACCTCCCTGCTCCAGCAGGGCCGTCCCCGAGCTCAGGGCACAGCAGGGTGTCCAGACTGCTCTGGAATGGGTCTCCACAGCCTCTCTGGGTCTGTTCAGGGCTGGCACTGCCCAGGGCAGGAGTTCTGTGCAGGGGAACTGCTGGGCTCAGGCCTGCCCGGGCCTCTGGGGCCTTCGCTGGGCCTGGGGCAGAGCCTGGGCCTGCTCTGCCCTCCTGCACACGGGGACACACGGGGACACCCGGGGACAGACAGGGACACCCAGGGACAGCCAGGGACACCCAGGGACAGACAGGGACAGCCAGGGCTGAGGTCCCTCTCAGCTGGGGCTCCTCTCCAGGCTGAGCAGCCCCAGCTCTCTCAGCCTTCCCTGGGCACTGAGATGCTCCAGGCCCTTCCTCAGCTCCACAGCTTCTGTAATTGCCTCACATTCTGCTGAGAGAACTCACTCTTGATCCAGAATCTACAGCCTGAGGATCTGGTTTAGCTCATATTTATGTGTTGGATGCTGGGGAGAGGATGGGGAATGCAATCCCTGAGTGTTCGAGTGGCTGGTCACAGACCCCACCGTGCCCGAGCTGGAGGGAGCCAGGTTTTCTCTTGGGCACTTCTAATTCTCAGGCTTTGCTGAGATGAGCAGAGAAGCTGCCTGAGAAGCCAGCAGAGCACACAGAAATGCTCCTTGTCACTCAGCAGCATGCCTCTGGTGGGAAGGTTTCTCTAGAAATACCGCTGGGGATTAAAGCCAGGGCGTTTCCATTTGTGTCTCCAGCCTGAATGATCCTGCTCTGACAGCAGCCAGAGCTTCCTTTTGATACCATGAATTCACATGGAAAATAACCAACAGGGCCTGGGTTTTTTCCTCCCCTCCTGCCTCCAAGCTGCATTGATTTGGGGAAGGGGAGAAGGGAAGCTGCTGAGACAGGGTGGTTAAACTCTGATCTCCCCTTTGTAACACCAACCTCCTCTGAAGTGTTCCTGGAGAGAGAAAATTGAGTCTTTTTTGTGCACAGTCATCTTTGAGTGTCAGATGGACTTAATCCAAGTTATATTTACCATGACTGAGTTTCTCTCTGCTTCCCATGTCCTCCTTAAAAATGATGAAGTGTTTTATGCAAAGTGGATTCTCAGCTGTAATTGGTATCTCTGCTAAGAGCCTTAATAGTAGCAGCTCCTGAATGAATCATAGTCCATAAACTCTTCTGCTGTCTCTAGGAAAGGGTCTTCCAGAGGTGGGAGCAGCAGGAACATGAGGAAACAAAGCTGTGTGGTGGGATGGGGGGACACTCTCCAGAGCCATCGTTGCAGCTCATTTCATGTGCACTCAGACGTGTTTCCTGAAGTGGGGCTGAGGTTGTTCATCCTCTTCTTGCTTCACACCTGCCTTGGTTTCCTGAATTGCCACCGCAGCTCTTCTGTCGTGAAATCAAACTTCAAAATAGACCCAGTTATACAAATCTTGTGGGATGAGCTGGTTGTCTCTGCACCAGGTCTGTAGGTCCTGTGGGGAACCCAAATAGAGGGGATGGAACCAACCATCTCTGCTCTCTGGCATGCAGTAAAACAACAAGAAGGTTCAAGGAGGCAGATAGGAAATGGTAAGAGGAAGAACAGAAGTGTTTTGAGTGACAAATCCAAGGTTATGTCCTTGTCCCCAGGGAAAACTAATCCTCAGAGCTGAGGATGATTCGTCTCTTTAAAGGCACTTAAATAGAAATTGTAGTTGGCTGGATTCACTGATATCTACATGAAGTAATTAGAGAGGCTTGTGTAATTCTGAGGGATGTGGCCTAAAAATGAATTTGTTTAGAATGTCTAAATGACAGAGGCTCTCAAAGAAAAGGCAGTGGGTGTTTTCAAGCCTGTTATCAGACAGACCTGCCTCAAAGTGACTCTTATCAAAAACTAAATGCATGCTGGCTTAGGCTTCACTGTCCGGGGCTGTGTTTGGCACCTGCCTTGCTCTCTGTGTATCTTCCACATTGCTGTAGTTTTTTTTGATCTTGTTTTCATCAAAAGCCATCTGGGATTGTTGTTTTGAATGAATGTTCCCAGAAATGCACAGTGCAGCAGTTTTTCTGTCCACCTGAAGAAGAAAACCCGTGTAACAAATAGAGTACTTTATCTTCTTTTGACAAAAAGAAGATAAAGTCTTTTTCAAGACTGAGTTTTTTAAAATTTAATGTCTGCATGGGCTGCCTGTGTGTCATTTCTTGAACATGACAAGTACAGCATGTAACAGTAGAAATTCTCTCTTCCAGTTGTAACTGGGTTTACTGGTGAGTATGTAATGAGTGGACTTTGTAAAGAACAGGCAAGCTCTTTGTTTAGTCAGGAATTGGTGTGTGTGGAGAAATAGTGACCTCATGCCTTCTTGGCTTCTTGAAATTTGAGGTTTGCAGCCATGCTCTGCTCCCCTTTGCAAGGAGGATTTGACAGATGGGGAAACCAGCAGCGATATTTCCCTGGAATTTATCTCCAATTTGCAGCTCCTCGCTGATCAGTGGGGAGGGGCATTACCAGCAAACAAGCAGAAGGGTAAACAAGGTTTGGTAACTGCTTTAACCTGCTGGTATTCCCTGTGCAGTGGCAAGGAAGCAGTTCTGGCTTGAAAAAGCTCCTCAAAGGCCAACTTAGCCTTCCTGCACTTTAGAGAGCAGAGAACACTGCCTAAAAATGCAGTGGTACCTGCTGTGCAAGGTTTAGAGCAAAAAAAGGAGAGTGGTTTTGGTGTGACAGCCGTGGTTTCAGAGGGGCTGTGAAAAGACAGACTCATTCCTGCCTCCTGCCTTGGGAGTGAATTAATGGTACTGCAGATTCATAAATTCTGTGTGAGAAGAGGGATCTCCACAGAAATCTGAGTGGTACAGCCCAAATCAGCCTCCCACTGAAGGGCTGAAGAGAGGGATTGTTATTTCTTTGCTTCTTTGTGCTGTCTTTTCAACTGGAGCCCTTGAATGAGGGGTTTTGTCAATCAGGAAGCCATCTCAGCCTGGAAAGGTGTATTATTCTTGATTTCCACCCCATGTCTGTGTGTCATAGTTGTCTTGGCTTTCTCTTTTTCAACCTGCAGTCCATCTCTTTCTCAGGGAAGTCACGTTTCTTACCAAGAAGGAAACAGTTAGGGATGGCATTTCTGCTGACCCTAAATCCCCTGTTTCAGAATCACAGAGTCCCAGGATGGGTCAGGTTGGACTGACTCATCAATCAGTGGGTCGCTGGTCCAAGCTTTTCCATCTGGACAGTTCTGGAATATCCCCGGCGAGGGAGACTCCACACTCTCAAAGTTGATTTTTTCTCTCTGTATTTGATAATTCCCCCTTTGAGTAGTTTTGTCACTTTTGCTGTGGAATTGCCAGGTATTTGATTAACTTCATAGTGAATTCTGTTTCTGCTGGAAAATGTGTTGTCCCTGCAAGTCACTTTAAGTTTTTTGTTAGTGAAACAAATAGGTTCAGCAGCACCAGGCTGTCTCGTGTATTCAAAGAGATCTCAAAGCTACTGATGTGTAATAAAATTAAGGTAGTTGTTCACTCCACACTGTACTCGTTACTGAGAGTGAGTAATGTCACCAGGAATTAGTGACCTCAGCTCCAAATGTGGTATCTGCTGAAAAATAGATGTCACTTCTGCAAGTTGGTGAACATGGGAGGTGGAGAACCGAGTGTTGTTTCAACATCCACATTCTTCTGGGTGAATCAGAGCCATGGACCCTTTCTGCTGAGCCAAGATGACAATGGTGTATTTACACCACCACTGACCTGCTAAAAGTGGAATGTCAGCCATGATACTGATGGGGTTTTTATTTCTTTTTTAATCATCTCTGACATTAAAAATGTCATTTGTTGTAGTGAATGCTCACAGCCTCTAGCTTTCAGGATGTGCTGAAGTACCTACAATAGGAGCCAGTGTGCTTCAAAAAGAAGACTGATGTTTAAATATTTGGTTCTCCTGAGGAAAAACATAATCTGCCTGCAGAACAAAACCATTTTTCCCCTGTCCGTGAGCATTAATTTCTGGAAAGGAACAAAAATTAATCTTTTTGCTGCTGATTTACAGTGCCGGAATTCTGTTCTGTGACCAAGTGCCACATGAGAACGTGTTACAGTTCTGCTTGATTAACTGGAATCCAAAATACAGTCCAAGAGCTCCAAAAGAGCCTTTCCCTGGCTCCTCAGGTAAATCAGTAAAGCCAGACCTTGCAGAATGGCACATGAGAACGTTCCACTGCTGCTCACTCCAGAGCTCCTGCTGGGTCTTTGCAGGGACTCCACACAGGGCATCAGTGATTTTGGGAGAAACTCAGCCCTGGGTGCCATGGCCAGTGCATCCCTCCTGTCTTTGTGCCAGGGAGGGATGGGCAAATGCTGGAAACTGAAGGAGGAATTAGTGGTTTTCCTTCTCTGATATGAACTCCTTTGGATATCAGAGTTTCCCTTTGCTACAGGGCATTCCAATTTAAGCATTGTCTAGTTAGTTCTACTTCAGAGTTGTTGGGTTTTTTTTAATTGCCTCACATTCTTTGCTTCTTCATGAAAAACTTGACAGCATCTTAGAAGGTTGTTAAAAAAGCTCTGTTCAGATTCCAGAGATGTCAGAGAGGATTCTTATGTTTGGAGGTGTGGAAATCTTCAATGAAAGAATGTATTTATTACTTCATTTCCTGAAATATTTCAGGTCCAAACTTGACACTGTTCAAGTGTACATAAAGCCCTGGCAGGCAGCTCCTGCTGAGAGAGTGAGCTCATCCTCTGCTCAGGGGAGGCAGCTGAAACATCAGCTGCAGAAAAAACCTGCAATGTTTGGGTCCTCTGCCCTCCCTGCCACTCCTCCAGCACAGACAGTCCCAGCTCAGGTGAGACCCCACCTGCAGAGCTGGCCCAGCCCAGCAAGGAGCTGGAGCTGCTGCAGAGAGCCCAGGGGAGGCTCCAGGGATCAGAGGGATGGAGCAGCTCTGCTGGGAGAGCTGGGATTGTTCACCTGGAGAGGAGAAGCTTTGGGGTGACACAACTGTGGCCTTGCAGTGCCTGAAGAAGCTGCAGGAAAGATGGAGAGAGACTTTACAAGAGCCTGGAGTGACAGGACAGGGGGGAATGGCTTCACACTGACAGAGAGTAGGGTTAGATTGGGTATTAGGAAAAAAATCTTCCCTGTTGAGGGTGGGCAGGCCCTGGCACAGGTGCCCAGAGAAGCTGTGGCTGCCCCTGGATCCCTGGAAGTGCCCAAGGCCAGGCTGGACAGAGCTTGGAGCCACCTGGGACAGTGAGAGGTGTCCCTGCCCATGGCAGATGCTCTTTAAGGTCCCTTCCAGCCCAAACCATTGTGTGATTCTATGATATACTTCTGTCTGAAGAACAAAATGGAGTAGCAGCAGCCCGTGTTAGTGTAGGCACAGTTTTGGAAACCTTCTGACACTTGCTGGCTCCTGAAATGTGCCACCCTTTTGTTTGGCTCCTTTGAGGTCACCACCTAGATGTCACCTCACTCTCTCCAAGAGGCCAGTGGCACTGCTGTCCATCAGAGGGCTGGAGTTCTGCCCCAGACCTGGCTTATTCACACAAAGATTTGAGAATTCTCTGTTTGAACCTGCTTAGGAATGACCCCTGCTCATCTCTGTGATGCTGTTTTACCAGTTTGTTGACATTCCCACCAGGAAGGTGAGAAAGTTTTTTTTTTTTGCCATGTCCTTTCAACTCTTGGATTGATAAAAAAGGTATTGTAGCATTCCCTCATGTTAGTTATGAATGTTGGTTCCTGTGAACCTCTGACATTGCCAAACGGGCTTTTTTATTTCTTTGTTTGCAACCCTGCTCTCCATTGAAAGAAAAGACACTACAGATGTGTCAGGAAATTCCTTTGTTGCAGTGATGACAGCCCAATTCTATCTTTAGCCTCATATTCTGGAATTGCAAGGCCCAGCCTTCCCTTTATGAGAACACGTGTGACCTGGAGGAAGAACTTTCCTAGCAGCAAGTTTGTTGTTTCCACTCTGAAACGATGTTAATTGATCAATTCAAAGGTACAACTTCGCCTTACAAGTCTCCCCTTTCTGACGGGAAGAAGAAACTTGCCAAAAGCTAAATATAAACAACGTGCAGTGGAAAATGCACATGTGCTGCTGTGGGAGTGTGAAGTGATGTCTCCCTTCCTAAAGCAAGATGAGCTGCAGGTTAAGGGAGTTCACTGAGCAGCTGTAAATCTACACCCTGGTTCCTCCTGGTGACAGAAGATGACTCCCAGGCTCTGCCCGTGGGTGCTCAGGGTGGCACAGGCTGTGTGTGCCCTGTGAGCTGGCAGTGCAGCCCCTCTGCACCTCCAGCATTGCTAACACCTTCCACTGCACTGCTACAGCAGGGAGGCAGCTCTTGCAACAGAGCACAGGTTCCTCTCTGTTCCCAGGCTACAAATACTCCTCCAAGTGACCAATGCCTCAGGAACCTGGAGCTGGTTGGAATTTTTACTGCAGGTGCTTGCAGGAACGTCTGCCCTGAGGGCAGGTAAAACCTGTTCCCCTTTGCCATGCACACAGCTCCACTGCTCCTCCCTCTGCATTACAAATCAGCTCTGGTGTCTGATCCTCATTCTTTCCTCTTCCCAGGACAGTGTAAGTGCTCTCCTGGGATTGCTTTCAGTTCTGGGAGGTAGGCAAGGAGCCAGTGGCAAAAGGAGAAAGGTTTTTCTAGCAGAGGCAGATTTTTAACCCTTAGATCTGATAGGAGCTGCCACAAATCTCTCATTTCTTGGGGCTCCTGTTACAATAACTCTTGTCAGCTTCACTGATTTGTTTGAGACATTTGTTTGATTTACTTATTTTTATAATTAAATGCAATTAATGAAGCTTTCTTTGGGCTTCTGTCCTCATTGCTAGCATTTGATCTTTGTGATGTCTCACAAACATACTTTTCAAGCTGTCATTGAATCCTTTACATTTCATATCTTCTTCTAACTTGGAGTTTAAATAGAGTGAAGAAGGTGGCTCTTTGTCCTGGCCATGCCATCTCCATCATTCTCCTCAAACTTTGATGTCACTTGGGCTTTCCCCTTGCTCTTCTCTGAGTGTGTAAACCCCACTGCTGTTTTCCAGGGATCAGACTGAGGAAATTGTATCAATTGTGACCAGTATTGGATGAGAAGTTGCCTGGAGCCCTGAGGACTGTTGTTCCTTTGCCACGCTATGAACCCTCCTAGCTCAGAACGGGTCTGTTCCAAGCAATTGATTGTTCTGCCAGGAGACTTGCACACAGCCAGTCCTTTTTCTTTTGGGCTGGTGATCATTTGGATTTACTGGTATCACACATCAATGAGCAAAATCTAACTAGCACTGTTTGCTTCTTATCCTGCACTTTTTTGATTGTTGAGGTCATTTCAGCATCCTTGTCCAAGTTTCCCTGCTTCCCTTCCCTTCTCCTTGGGTCAGGTTCTGGATGTCATCCTTCAAGCTTCTGCTTTCATCTATAAAACCTTAAATGCGCACTTTTTGTAGTGTTTCTGCCTAATCCAAGCTTACTTAGGCCATGGAAAAGTTAATTTGTGCTTTTGGGTGTTACTTATGTGATGAAATGACAATCTGAGAGGAGAGAACTCTGCCTCATATGCCATCAGCTTTCCAGTGAGTTGTTTAAAAAGCTGGATTTTTTTTTCTTTAAATGCTGTGATGGGCCATCATTTCAATACTAGTAAATATTTCTGATGGTGAGAACAAACTTCCTTTTATAGTATCCACACGCTGCTGTTTTTACCGAATCCAGCCTGGAGCTATTTCCTATTTCTGAGTGTTGGCTCACCCTCAGCAGCTCCTGGTGTTCATGTGCTCTGTCTCCCTCTGTTTCTCTCTCAGCTTTTTTAGCTTTGTTGATCTATTATTGTGACTTTGGCCAGACGACGCCAGCTTTCAGCATTTAATGGGCTGGGAGAGCAACAGCTTCCTCTGCCTGTGAGACCATGATGTCATCAGCTACTTTAGGTTCTTTCACCATCCTGATGCTTCGGTGGATGTGGAAAGAATGCAAACAGCACTTTCCAGATGTTCTCAGGGCAGCTGGAAAACCATACATGGATTGTGTGGTCGGGGAATGTTGCTGGTCTGTTTAGGAGACAGCGGTGAGAAGGGTGATGAAAACACAGCTCCTGTGCAGCACTGCTCTCAGGTGTCTCACAGAGGGTTGTTGGGCTGTTAAGTGATGGCACAGCTTATTCAGGACTCGAGCTGGGCAGCTGAAATAAATTTCTACCTGCTCTCCATTGCCTCTCTTCCCTTCCTTCCTCCAGCTTCAACTTCTGAGTGAAGCACAGTATCCTTCTGATCTCCTGCAAGGCAAATGCTGTTTTGTTCCTGCAGTTCCTCAGAGTTATCTCAGCTGTTGAAGACTAAAGGAAAGAGCCATGATCTTTTACTGGAGTTTTTAAACTCCCAGTAAAATATTTGATGTAGTAGGAGCTACTGAATAAACACAGGGGTGTTTCATCTTGGTGCAGTGTAGACTGGGAATTTGGAAGCCCTCTCCAGGGCTGGAAAAAGCATCAGCTCTCACCCACTTGTGGCATGTCCTAAAAAGTCTATTTTGAGGGGGAACCGATCACTTCCTTCTTTAGGGTGGGTGGGTGTTTTTAATGCATTAATTAATTTTTATCGAGTGATGGAAAAGCTGATGTCAGAGCTGCACTGCGGTTGGGCGTGCATGAACACAAGGTGGTAGGAAATAATACAGCTAACACATGAGGGCAGGGAGAGTTTAACCATGGGCAGATTAAAATAGCACAGCTGAGCCCTATGGATATTAAAAGCGATGACTGAATCAAAACAACGGTCTAATATTAAACTGGACTTTGCTGGGGGAGGAACAAACCTGTTGGGTTAATTTCTGTTGTTGTATCCAATGTCCAAGGGATGTTTTTTTTGTCTCAACACCTGGATTTCTGACTTAGGGGTTGTCTATTTTTGGCTTTGCAGGATACAAATGACTAGGGGCAATGCAGGTTGTGTTTTATTGAGTTTTTTTTGCCAGACATCTTTATTCAGGAGTCTGTAGAGTATCCTTTTCTTTTTACAGTGGTCTGTAAACTTGTCCAGCATGACTTCTTGCCTGGCTGCTCTCACAGTTCAGATTGCACAGATCCACAACAGGGAGGGGGAGGGAAGTGCTTTGGAAATGGGAGCCAAGACAGAGCACAGTTACATAATTGTACAAAAGAAAAGGGTTTTTTTTTTTGTTTTGTTTTTCCTTCCCATATCCTCCTGCCTACTGAAATAATGTTGTTGGAAAGCTGGATGGAAAAAACTTCAGCATCGTTCATCCCTGTGGGGGCATGAAATGTATTGAAATGTTCCACCTGTTTTATGGCTGGTGCTTTTCCTCTTTCAGGTTTGACATCTACAGGAAGGTGCCAAAAGACCTTACACAGCCAACCTACACAGGGGCCATTAGTAAGTAACTTCTTTTTGATGTCCTTGCATAGCCCTGGTCTAAAATTAAAGATCGTTTGGCCTCTCTGTCTGCAGGGAATTCTTTTATAGGGATGTTAAGCGTTGGAAAGGGTGTCCTTTGTTGCTGAGGCAGCTTGTTCTGCCCATCAAACGGTGGAAGAGTTTGTGTGAATTCAGAATTGTGGCATGGTTTGGGTTGGAAGGGGCTCTAAAGAGCCTCCAGCTCCAAGCAGCGATAGCGATCCACTCTCACTCCCATGGATCAATGCTCAGACTTTGGCTGATACAGATCTCTTACCTTGGGCCCCTTTTCCTTCCTTCCTGCTCCTGAGGGAGGCTGGAGGCTGAGTAATGCCATTTCACACAATTATGTGCAGCGAGCTGGCTGGGCAGAGGGCTTGGTAAACATTGATCAGGCTGATCCTGCCAGGCCTGTCATTACCCTCCTCCTGCAGCTTTCCTGTCCCTTTGAGCAGGGACTTCCTTTGATCAGGGAGCTGTGCCCCACTCAGCCATGCTGGTAGATGGGTCAGTAGTCTTGTATGTCATTGCTGACGTGGGTGATGTCACATCCCTTGGTGACAGCACGCAGGACTGAGTCAGTGCCAGTGAATCAGGACACAAAGGAAAGCCTTCTGTGAGCTGGAGAAACTCCTGGCTGGGAGCATGGTCGGAGAACAGGTTGTCCAGGGTGCTGTGGTGTCTCTGTCCTTGGGGATGCTCCAAACAACCAGAGCTGCCCCTGAGCAACCTGCTCAGAGCAGGGGAGTTGGACAGGATGGGCTCCAGGGAGGTCCCTGCCAGCTTCAACTACCCTGTGCTTCTGTGAAGATTACACATTTCCCTAAGTATTTACTCTCAGAGTCCTCGTCCCCTGAGTTCTCCTGGCCACTGAATTCCTTGAATCCAACTCCCATTTGGGTTTGCTGAAGTTGTGAACAAAGAGCTTGACTCAAACTGTTTGGGAACTCAGGGGCGGATGAGATTTAGTGTTTTGAAAGAACACTTTGAACCTGTGAGTGATCCTGCCTTCTCTTCTGTTTTGGAAACTAAGAGTTCCCACACTGCCACTGGGCTCCCTTTGAGAATTTGTCTTGTTATGAATCACCTGCAAAAGAGTATTTTAGAAGCAAAAAAAAAACATCAAAGGCCCCTGAGTTTAGGCTTTCAGATCTGCAGTAAACAGCTCAAGTGATAAGTCTGTTGTGGGAAGGCTTGAAGGTTGTGACTCTTACTTACAATTATTAGCTGACTTATTTCTCTCTATTGTTATTTACAGCTTCTCAGGCTTTGATTTTCTTCTCTAACTGGTTCTCCTTCTTTTTCTCTGAGTGTTTTTAGGCAGCCTGATAGAAGCTTCTGAACCACACAGGCAGCCAACAAACCGGTGGCTTTGCCTGTGAGGATCTTGTGAGCAGCTTTTCTAATGGGTTTTTTTCTGTCTGACCAAGCCTGTGGCTTGTAATTTGAAAGCCACTAATCTTAGATGTTGTAGGAGGCCATGGATGAGACCAGCCCATTGCCAGGCCGTTGGAAGCCTGGGAAGGTTGCATGACCTGGTGATGAATTGCTTTAGGGAAGTCAGCCTGTGTTAACACTGGGGGCTTGAGTGCAGGGGAGGGTTCTGCCTCTCAGAAAAGCTTTTAGGCTTTAGTAATTATGTGGAATAGCTAGGACTGCAACTTTATTTTGGTTTTCTTTAAGTCCTCCAAGTTTTACAGAGCAGATGTAAAATAGTCCATGATACCCAGCTATTAATTTAGACCTTTTCCATATGATTTCTGCTGGAACCTTAGTTCAGTATCACTTCTGGTGCTGAAGGCTTTCTGGAATAGGAATGGACTTACTGCAGGGTTTCAGTAGTGGCTTTTGGATTGTAAAAAGGTCTATTTTCAAAAGAAAGGTTGAGGTTTATTAGGGAAGAAGGCACAGATTAGGTTACAGAAGAAAAGAGATGGAAAAGAGCAGCTCTGCTCCTGACACCAGGGCTGAAGGGGCCGAAGCTTCTAGGGAAGAAGCAGCTAAGGGAGAGTAAGTGTTGGGGGATTTTGAGGGGGAAGAGTAGGTGATCTTGAACAAGAGCAAGCTCAGAAGCCAACTGGAGTGTCATTGAGGTATGGATTTTTAATTCCCAAATTTGCAGTGAACGCTGCATACAAGGTACCTCAGATCTGTGTGGCAACCACTCAGCTACAAACAATCTTTTTAGGAATGAAGGAACCAAGAACAATCCACTGCCGTTCACTTGGAGTGAGATTTGTCCAGAGCAGCACAGCCACTGCTGTGGACTTCTCTGGGAAGTGTGTAGAAGTTACTCATTCCTTTTCCTCAATAAAAGTCTCTTTTTCAGGCAGCATCCCTGTTGTGCTGTTGCCTCTCTTCCACCAGTTTTTGCAGGCCCTCCCACCATGTGTGGCGTGTCTGTGGTGCCACTGTGACAGACGTGGTGACAACCTGGCCATGTTTGGGTACAGAGGCAGCAGCAGCACTCCTGGCTGGCTGACAGTTGGCATCTGGCTGGACAGGAGCAGTGGGGCTCTGGAGAGGAGCCTGCAGCCCAGGCAGCTGCTGGCACCATCCTGCTCTCCAGCCATCGGTGTGGATGCATAGTTTGCCTGCACATGTTGTATGCACACATGGAAACGTTATCCAGAAATACTCTGTGCTGGTTGGGGGCTGGGGTTTTAAATACACATCAGGAAATATCCAAGTTATGATTCACATGGCGCCTGTAACAGGACCCGTTCCTTGTGCTTCATAACAGTTTGCTCCACTGAATAATAAATACTATTAATTTTATGCCTTAATATAGACATGGCTCCACGTTCTCAGTCTGTGTGATGTGTTACATACTTTGCCTTTCTCTCGTTTCTCGTGGGGTGGGGAGGCAGAGCCAGGAATGTGTGCAGACAGGGGTTTGGATAGAAGGGATAAGTACAAAAAGGTTAGTGCAGGAATAAAAACCTTGGCAGAGTTTCTCATCCTGTTGGGATTACAGATTAGCCAACAGCAGTGTGTCTACACCAGCCACCTTTGATATATTGATCATGTTATCATATTAGAGCTTTTAAAAACCTGTCTCAGGTGTTGTTGGAGCTCTGTGGGAACGTCGCCGTGCTCTTGCAGTTAACGAAGCCTTATGCATGAATTGTTTGATTCTGTCTGATCCCAGCCTTTAATCTACTTTTCCAAATATAATATTCTTGTCAAATGTGGGTGGTAGGACTGCACATTTGCATGGGAGCAGGTAAAAGCCTTCACTGTGAAAGAAGCAGCTGAAGCACCCCGTGCATTAATTCCTGTGCTGGGAACGTCGTCTGTGCCTGCAGCTCCACGCTGAGAGAGGAGCTCCTGTTCTGCAGCTGAGGAGATGCTGCCTCTCGAGAGAGTAACTGATAATGCTGTCACATGAGTCTCATGCCAAAAACTCCCCCTGCCCTGGAAATGTGTGTGTATAGGAAGAGTTTTACAGTTTAACAGTCCAGTGTCCTCCTTCCCAGAGTGTCCAGCAGCAGATGCCTGAGCAGGAGCAGGAGGGGCAGGTTAAACACTTCACCAGGCTTTGCTCAGTTGGCTCCTGAGCTTCCTGAGCTGGAGTTGGTTCCTTTGTGTTTAGTATTCCTCAATGGATTTCTTCCTCAGGGCATGTATGATTCCTTTTTGTAATCTAACAGGTTTTATTTTTTAGGCATCCTCAGCATCCATAGTCAAGTATCCTCAGAATTTAGTTGTGTAAAGGAAAACCTTCCCTTGCTTTTAACCTCCTCTTTCCACCTAGTTCCCATACTGGAAGAGACAGTGAGTGGTTGTTCCCCAGTCATCTCCTTCAGCTGCTCGTGATTTTATATCCCCCTCTTATGTCACCCTCAGTAATCTCTTTTCCAGCTTCAAAACTGACTCTGTGGTTTGAAGACTGGGAAAAGCATTGAGGAGCTTTGAAAGTCGGTCCCTGCCAGGCACTTCAGGGCATTCTTGCAGCATTTTTAGATATAGGTTAGTGGAATTTTACTGTGCTGTGTTTGGTAAGTATTGTCACGAAGCTTCACTGCAAGAGCTGAACTGAAGATGGACTTGAGGGAGCAAGTACTGGAAAAGAAGGTATTTTGATTATATAAGTGGCAGAGAAGGAAGTTTAAAAATTGGAAGAGAGAGGAAGCTCTGGGAGAGAATTTAGTTAAGAGAGTTAGCAGTAGCAGGCTTTCCTAGAAGTGCTTGAGAGCAGAGGTCTGGCTGATGCTGTGGAAAGCCTTTGTGGGATTATAACAAGCAGCAAGGAATATGGGAAGCGATTAAAGAAAAAAGGGTTGTCTACGTCAAACACTCTCCCCTGCAACTGCCAGAGATCAGAGATCTCGTGTCTCTCTGACAGTGCTCAGCACTACAAACACTGGATCTGCTCATGTCCTGCCTTGGTTTCTTTTTTTGGGCTCTCATGTAGGTGTGGATGTTCTCACAAGAATTTGCTGCTGTGCTTTTAGCAGACCTTCCTCCTCCCCCAGCCCGTGGTGCCCCGTGCCAGGGGCTCAGCTGGGTCACAGCCCTGGTGACTTTCTGTGTCCTGACAGCCAAGGCTTGGGAGCAACTGTGTGGCCATCTGAGGTTTCTCTTCTGGAATTAATATCCCTTCTTGCTTCCTGTTTTCCTGCTGATCTTCAGGGGGTTTTTTCCTCTCTTTCCTCATCCTAGCTAGTGGATTTTTTTGGCATCTCTGTTAATCCCTTGCACTTTGGAGAGGGTCAATAAATGAATCCACATTGCAATTATTCTGATGAGGAAGGGGAAGCAACGCATTTCTCTTTCCTCAGAACTGGAAGAATGAGGCACAAGGCTTTAGGTCTCTCAAGGGTCTGTCTCAGTACTTGCCCTCAGCACCTCTTTCCTTCCCCTGCCTCTCACATTCTTTACCAGGGGACTGATAAAATTGTTCCCAGCCTGTTGTTATTTGAGCTTCCCAAAGGAATGGGCAGTCAGGCTGTACAGGTCATGTGGAATAAAGTTGAGGAACAGGGCTTTTTTTTTTTAATGTATTTCTCAACCCTAATTAGTGGCTCTGTAAAGTGGTCATTTCACAGAGAGCTGTGCTGGGATGGAGGGTTGTGCTGGGATTGTGCTCTGGCTGTCACAGCCCTGGAAGAGCCTGTCAGTTCCTGCTTTGCTCTTCTGTGAGTGATTCATGGTGAATTTGGGTATTGTGTTTAACACAGAGACACACTGCAGCCCTGTCTCCTTGAGCTGGCACATCCTGGTCTGCTCCAGTCATCCCTGATCCATGGGATTTACAGCTGTGCTTCCTTCCAGCCCCTCCTGTGTGGGTGACTGTCACTGCTGCTTCCATGTCCCTGCTCAGTGGTTTGAATAATTTCCTGATGAAGAGCAAACAGTAACATCCCAGTTACTTTGGGTTCCCGCCGTTCAATTCCAGGTTGGAATTCCTAGGAATTGTTGTCTGGGTACCTCACAGTTCCTTCAGTGGGGATTTTCCCTCTCTGCAGAGTCAATATGTCAGCAAAGGGAGAAGTTGGAGAAGTCAGGCACTGGCTGCACAGTTCCAGCATTGCCACATCTCTGCTGTCCCACTCTGAGGTGCCTTACCCAGAGCTTTGGAACCTGACAGAGAACCAGAATATCCCCTCATCCCCAAAACATCGTGTTAGGAGACTGTGTGCTTTCAAAGCAAGGTTCTTTTTGCCTTCTGGAGGTTTTAATAGTGAGAAAATTGGGAGCCAAGGCTCCAGAGAGGTGATGTTGTCAAGCAGCTGTGTCAAGAAGGAGGAGTGCTGACAGACCAGCATTGTGTGCTGAAGGTGGAGAATGCAGGAGCTGTGGGGACATGGAAATCATTACAGAAAAAGTGACCCAAAAATGGAAGATATCCCTGCTGTCATTAATTATTAAGCCAGGGGATGCTCATATTTTCACTGCAAGAGACAAAGAAATTAAGATGAGGCTTTTCTAGATAATCTTACCTGTGAGCAGAATTAAGACACACCTTTGGTAAGTCCCAAGGGTGGGAATGCAGGGGTCAGGATTTTATGTGAATTTGAGGGCTTTTATTTTTTTTTTTTGTGTGCAGAATCTTCTAGTGTTTGCTCAGTGGGAAAGACACAAGTTTGATATTTATGCATGCATAAAATAATAGCATTTTTAATGGTTCCTCGGGATGTTTGGATATTGGCATGATATTGAAGCCACTGCTCTGGTGGGCTCCTCTGGGTCGTGGACTCTAAATTAATTCTCAATTGTCTGTGGGTGGCATATCCATGGGGGCAATGATATGGGTGTGTGAAAACAGTTTTTGTCTTTGTTAGACATACAAAACTAACCTTTTCCTCTCCTTACCTCTGTTCCAGTCTCTGTCTGCTGCTGTCTCTTCATATTGTTTCTCTTCCTGTCTGAGCTCACCGGATTCATAGCCACTGAAATGTAAGTAAAAGTCATGTTTTCCCTTGTTTGTGTGGTGTGAATCTTTACAGCTTTACTGTTATCTGAGAGAAATATTCCTGTAATTTCGCTAGGTCACTCAGTTGCCTAATGGGTTTGGGATTCCTTTAGGTTGAGTGCAAATTCTCAGACATCCATTCAGCTTTTTAATTTGCTAAAATTAATAGGCAAACTTGGTTCTGAACTATTTTTGATAGAGGAAGCTGTTCCAGACTTGCTTGATCCTTTATTACTGCATGCTGGATTGCATAATTAGCAGCATGGAGAAATGGATTGCATAAAATAAGAATTATTAACTTAATATCAATAATTGCTTTTTTTTATAATGTCAGAGCTGAATCTCTGATTCATGCAGGTAGGTTTATTAATGTGTGAATTTTTTCTTCTTTTCTTGAGCCTTACCAGGAAACCTTATTCACAGGTCTTTTGCCTGAGGATAAGTTGCCCCAGGTGGTGACAGCTGTGAGAAAAATGGAAAAAATTTCTACTTTTAAAAGTTGCTCATTGAACAAGTATGAAGTACTTATTTACACCAAGTTAATCAGATTTTTATTTTTTCCCCCTGTTCTCATGTTCTTCCTGCCTCATAGTAAACTTTTAGTAACTCTTAACACATCTACCATTGTTTTGGGCTCTAGGAAACCTTCTCCATGCCCCTGCTGATGTGGCAGTGAGCTCACTGAGTGTGAGGCACAGTTCCTGGATAGTTGGGAAGGGTGGAACTTCTGTCAGGCTCACATGATGCTCCCGATAGCAACAGATGTCAGTGCTGAGCAAAAAGGCTCTGAAACCTTGCTTAGATTGATGATTTTGATAACCAAGAGGCTCTTTCATTGTTTTTGTGCAGCTCTGTCCTGCATCAAGAGTATAATTTCAGGAATAATGTTAATGTTGACTAATGTTTAACTGGAGGCAGGAGTGTAATCAAGCTCGAGATCATTTTTGGTGCCTGTTGCACGTTTACTTCAGAGATGCTATCTCAGATTTCTTGCTTGCTCACTGTTTCTTTGACTTCAGTTCCATGTGTTTGCTTGTGAAATCCGGGGTCACCTTATCAGCCACTTCACAGAGCTGAGTTTCCTTGGGTTTCTTGTTTTAAAAAACAGAGAAGAGCTAGACAGACTGCTTGACGTAAAGCACGGCTTCTTCTCGCTCTCCTCTTAGCTCTCATTCTCTTGTCTGGTTTTCTTCTTTCTTTCAGTTAATGCTTTACAGGAGGAATTAGAAATATTTACCTAGTTTTGACCCAGTTATTGGAGTGCACGTCTTTATGTAGTGGCAGTTTCCTGACTAGAAATTCCTTTTTGAACAGCACAATTGCATAATTCTCAGAGGCCTCTTCTTGCTTTTTCCTTAAAAAGATGATGCATTTTCCCCAGAAATTTTGGGAAGTGCTGTAAGCATGTTCAGCTGACAAGTTCCTCATTAAAACCTCAGAGAGATGGTGAAGAGCCTTTCCCAGCAGGAGCTGCGTGGGGAGGAGGTGTTTGCAGGCAATAAAGGAGTAAAATTTGAGAGAGGAATGTCATACAAGAGTCTGGGACAAATGACTGCAGGAACCTGATTCGTCATGGACTGTCCAACACAAAAGCTCACACAAGAGAGTAGGAAAACCTCCTTCTGGTGAGTTACAAGTCATCAGACTCTTGCTGGGAACGTTCACCCCCAGCACTTGTGAAAAGGCTCTCCCAGAACAGCGGAAATACTTGAGAAAGTCACTTCAAGTCCTTCCCAGTTCAGCGACTTCAAAAGCAGGAGTAAACTTTTATTTTCCATTTCTTACTCATTGGTTTCTCTTCTGAGAAACCCAGCACAAGTTGTTGTGAGCCTCCTGTGGTTCCTTTTTAGTCAGGTATTACTGGCAGTGCGTTGTGAGGCAGCAGAGGCTCATCACTGGGAATGAGAATTGGGAGCTGTGCGTGGTCTGGAACTTGTGAGAACTCTGTGGTGCCATCAAACTGGGTAATAGCAAATAACAGGGGAAATACTGTCTCAAAAAGTATTGTTTTCCCATGATCCAAATGCTTACAAATATATGGAAGATTCCTTATGTGCTAACTGTTCAGTTCTCGTCGACTTTTATTGCAAGCTTCAAGGTGTTGTTTCAGTAGTAAGAGTCTCCTACAACAGATACTTCACCCAGATTGAAGTTTCCTGAGGCCAGCCAGGGCCTGAATGATTACAGGTGTGCAGTTACATGGGATGAACTTTCCTGCTTTGTCACTGCCAGCTGTGCTGTGAGACTGCATCATTCTTTCTCCTTTTGTGTCATATTTCCCTTAAAGCACTTGACAGAGCCAAGTTGAGTGGGGAGAGCTGCACAGTTTTGATGACAAAGTGAGTGCTTGGCCTGGTGTTTTACATCAGAGACATGGCAGGTTCCCTGCTGAGCACTCTGCTTCCCTCTGAGCCCTGTTCCACCCAGTTTTTGTGTGTGGGGTGTGTGCAGGGACAGCTCCTTCAGGGCAGTGGTGCCCACAGGATTCCCTGTCTCACTCTCAGCACCGAGAGCTTCCCTCAGTGGCTGCATTTCAAGCAAGAGGTTGGTGTGGTTTCTTGAGCTCGTGCTGCAGCATGAGAAAAGAAGGTCTGCTCTGCACCACAGACCCCAAATACTCACTGGCTCCTGCCCACTGTGGACTTTCTTCCACGTTCACATGAGTGCAGCAGCCTCAGTGCCTGGTATTACTCGAAATCTCGGTTTGGCCGCTCTTGCCCAACTTCAAAGCTGTTTTTCCTTGACCAGCCCATTGTCGTAGCATTTACAGTCTCAGCTGCTGAAGGCCTGTCTGGGTGGCAGAGAGCCAAGAAATGACACCCTCATCTCGAGGATCACAGTCATAGCCCCAAACCCAAACATTACCTGTGTGGGGAGGACGGCAGCTGTGTCATAACTCGTGTGGGCATTTCTAATGAGCACCGGGGCTGTGTCTGTGCACAGGAGCTGACTCCACTTAGGAAGTCAAACCAAGACACTGCAGGAAGCTCATGGAAGAGGTAACACAGTCTAAAGGCACATCCTATTCTGCTGCTGACGGGTTTCCTGGGGAGACCAGCCCTAAGAAGGGTGGAAAACTCCCAAGTTGCTCATCTTCCAGATTTATTGTGTGACCCTAACAGGCCTGTGAGCAGCCATGAAGGAAATCCAGACTTGGCACTTAGGTGGGGCTGCATCCTTCCCAGGAAAAGCACAGTGAAGGGCTGGTGAGGGAAAAGAGCTTTTTTCTTTTCTTTTCTCAGTCACAACCCATCCTTGCCATTAAGGGGAGGGTGAGTTTAACTCTGGAAGTCAAGGATCCACTTGATTTTTAGATTTTTTTTTTAGTCCAGACTGAGAGTAACTGAAGACTTAGTCCAAACTTCAGGCATTGGAATGTCTCCATCCCTGGAGGTGTCCAAGGAACACCTGGACATGACACTCAGTGCTCTGGGCTGGGTGACAAGGTGGGGATGGGCCACAGGTTGGACTCAATGATCTTGGAGGTCTTTTCCAACCTAAGTGATTCCGTACCAAGAACCTTGATGAATTCCTCAATTCTGTAGAAGATAAAGAAAAGGAGGTCTGTGCTCCACATTTGAACCTCTGAAAGATGAACAGCATCAAACACTCTTGTCCCACTGAACCAATGACTCAAATGGCTGAAGAAATGAAGCTGAAGGGTTAAACATATCTGGTTTTTCCTGGGCAAGTTGGTTGAGTTGAGAGTAGTCAGAGGGCTAGAAATGGCTTGTCCTGCCTTTAGCAGCCTCCTCATTCCTCTGCTGCTGTGTTGCAAATCAGAAGCACAGAAATCACCCATCTCTTTTCTAATTAACTCGGATCAGCGCTAGACGTTAATAGCAGGCGAGATGATAATCTCACAGTTTTATCACCATAATTAGGTCATGAATTATGTCCTGTAAGATCAATAATAGTTTTCCAAGTATTCCATCATTAAGGATTAAAGATGTAATTAACTAATCTAGTCTGCCTTGCATTGGCAGCCGGGGGAAGGGGTAGGAGGGTATGAATGTGGTGCTTGTGGTATGAATGTTTCTGATCAACACTAATTCATCTGCCACAGCACGCTGTAGAAAGCAACAGACTGTTCCTGGCAGTGTTTGCTTTTTTTTTTTTTATGTAATGACAGACAAAAACCTATCTGAAGTGACAAGTTTGCTAATTGGAAAGCTGAGCCCCCCTGCAAGGCAATTAATTACTTAAGCAGAATATCTGCAGTAAAATTACTGCCTTTTAGTGGAAGCATAAGCCAGGAATCACAGAATCACAGAATATCCTGAGCTGGAAGGGACCCACTAGGATGATCAAAGCCCAATGCCTGGCCTGAAACAGGATAGCCCCAAGAAGACTGTCAGGAGTATGGAAGGAAACTCCAGGAGTTTCAGGGAGCAGTGTTCCTTGTCCTGCATGCCCAGGACTGATCTTGAAGAGCAGCAGGATTGTCACCAGACCTGTCTTGAGAGGCTTTTTATCCCGTAGCTCTCCAGCGTGTGGGGTGTGTTTTATGGCTCTCAGCCATGGAAATGGTACCAACCAGCAGAGTGTGATCCTGGGATCTCAGATTGTGTATGTGTGTGATCACAAACCGTAATCTGCGAGCACAAGCCAAGAGATGCCACAATTCCTGTGTCCTGCCACTGAGCTGGAGATTCACCTCCAACCCTGCTGGCTCATCCATTTGAGGCAGATGAAATGCTGGAGCCAGCCAGCCCAGCACGGGCAGCACAGCTTTGTAGGCAAAGGGGAATGGGAGCTGTAATCCTGCTCCTGCTGCAGAGTGACCTTGAGACAGAGACTTTTGTGCAGAAGGATGTAATCCCCAGCAGCCCTGAGAGAGGGAGGCAGGTAAGAAGCTTAATTGATGTTTGCGTGGCTCCGTGGGGATTACCTAACACGAGGTGTTAGGGGTTGGTGCGGGGTTGCTGTGCCCTGTGTGGGATTGCAGGAAGCAGGAGGTCGTGGCATGATGTCATTTGCAATTCCTGACTCAAGTCTACATTGACGTCTTTCGAACCCTTCTCCTTCTTCCTGTCTCCTGGAGAGCTGTAATTCCTCCCTTTGTAGGGCAGCATGTTTGCTGTGCTCCACGGCTGATCTGGGACAAGGACCTGCACGCTGAAGAGCTGATTGGGATGCAGAAGATGACAAATATCAGAGCAACGGACACATGACGCAGTAGAGAGTTTGCTGACCTGCTTGTTGTTTCTTCACACAGATTGAAAAGAAGATTTGTCTAATGCTTTCTGCTCTGGCACCACTGAAAACGTGGTGGTGCAGGAATCTCAGCATTGGAGGGTTGTGTTTCTGGAAGGTGCTTGATTAGAGCTGAAAGGGCAAGTGGAGCCAAGAGGGCTCACCTGAGGAAGGCTTTTGAGAAGGTTTGGGCTTCCTCAAGAATAATTATTTTCCCTCTTAGGCCTGGGGTCCTGGAGATCAGAGGGTGCCTCCTGGGAGTTGGAGGACAAGGTAAAGTGCAGCTTTGTGGAGTAAGTGGCTGTATTTTCTCTGTGGCTGATGACTGAGGAGGAGGCTGGCTGATTGTTTGCTGTGAAAGGGAGAGAAAAAAGGCTAGAACCTGAAGCAGGGACTTGGGACAAGGAGGACAGAGGACAAGGCAGACGTGTTCAGGGAGCACCCAGAGTGTGTGAAGCTCTGGAAGGTGGATGCAGTGCCCACCCTCGGATCCAAGGGGCTGCAGGCTCTTCAGCTGTTGAAGTGCTGAAGTTAGTGGCCAGCGCTGCTGGGTGGAAAGGAGTTACTGGGGAAGTTTTGTTTCTGGGGAAACGAAGCTGTTGTGTCATAAATCTGAGACCTAAAGCGCAGGGAACAGGTCTGACTTTCTTTGGGTAAAACCCTGAAGCCATGCCGTGCCCTCTGGCTGCTGTGGCCCCCTTTCCTTGGCTCTCACGTGCCATTGGCATGATCTGGCCAAAGGGTCCCTGCAGCTTTTTGCGTGGAACGCTGGAAGTTTGTAAGCAGATGGAGTAAGCAGCCCAGCAGCATCACTCAGGAATGTGAAGTATTTCCAAGTGGCTCTTTCTAGAAGTGAAGCAGATTCCTGGTGTGTGGATCACGGAGAGACTTCCCTCCTGTTCCTCGGGTCAGTGGTGGGAGGCTCTGTGGGGCTGGGAGGTCCAGCTCTCACCTGTCGTGCTGCACTCGTTGTACTTCCAGAGCTCTGCACCCTCACCCTCCTTTACTGTGCTGCTTTTATTCAAATATTCCTTAGTAGCACCCAGGAAAGCACCAACTCCTACATGTTTGGAGAAGGTACACCGTGCCTTTGGACTCACAAAATGACCAATATCACTGCCTCTCTCTGCCTGCCTCGGGTTTTTTTTCCCTTGTGACCATCCCAGATTTACTGTTAAAGCATTGTTACTCCTGGGACACTTTGTGTTCCAGGACAGACAGCTGTAAATTAGAGTCAACTTCTTTTCTTCACCAGAGATGTTACTCCTTCAGGGAGAGTGGCTGGAGGGGGTAAATAGTGCTTTTCCTGACATCCCAGGAGAGTCTGATTAAATAGTAGGAGGGCTGTGTGCAGTTTGGCTTCGTGGCCCTGGGGAGGAGAACAGCAAGGGACATGTGAGTGCCAGCCCTTTGCCACCCAGACCAGGGGGCCAGTGGTTCACTGGAAGGAATAGCCTTGACCCTGGAAGTTTGCATTCTCTGTGAGATTTCCAGAATTCCAATACTCCAAATATTTGAGGAGAGAAATGGCCAGTTTGTTGAAAACAACATTTCTTGTGAGGTTTGCCCCACCGAGTGCAGCCTGTGCTGTGTTGTCATTGTACCCTTGGTTCCCCACAGTGAGAGGGGATATCAGCGACACACAAAGGATGCACTTTGGAGCTGGATTTGTCAGTTTGGGCCCTCAGCAGGAGCTGATCATGCCATGAGGAGGCAGTGGCTGGAGCTGGGAGGGAGAAGCAGGATCCAGCTGGGTGGGTGCTCCGTGAAAGGTGACGCTGCGGGTTGAAATGAGGGGAAGGAAAGGAAGGATCTGCTGTCACGAGCTGCCTGATGTCTGTGGGGTGATAGATTGGGTTATGAAACTTGGAACATGAGTAGGAGAGGGGCAGGGGGCTACTGAGTGAAGAGGAGAAGTAGGAAATGGCTGTGAGCCTTGCCCAAGGGACAGGTTGGGAGCCACTGGTCCAGTGACCAGACTGCGGGACAGGAAACCAGGTTCCTTCACCTGCAGCTAATGGCTGTGTGACCTGGACAAGCTGCCCTACTTCTCTGTGCCTCAGTGATCCAGCCAGCAGCCAAGTGACCTCAGCACTTGCCTTCCTATGTCAGAGCTCCCAGGGTTCCCCATGCACAGTTCATCCTCTGATTTCTGCCAGAGAAATCAGAAATTTCTTTCTCACTCGCTCATCACCGAGAGGCTCCTGCGCCTTCGCTGCTGGAGCCACACGATTTCTGACAGGTTCAGGGTTAGAAATCAGCAAATACAAACACTGACCATGCTAGGGCTTTTCTCTAGAGACCTGGGAGGTTCAGCTGAGCTGCTGGACCAGACTGTGCTCTGCCAGCCCTGCTGTGAACGCTCCTTTTGCCAGGAGCGCCGAGGTGCCCGCGGCACAGGCTGGGCATCTGTGGGCATCTCAGCCAGCACAGCACTGGGAAGGAGCCAGGGCTTCTGAAATGGGCTGGCTGGAACTGGGAAATGGTTGGGAGCACTGCGAGGTGCCTTGCTCTGGGGGATTAGTGCCCATCCTGGCTGGAGGTGCTCCTCCCGGCCCTATTTGGGTATATGACTTAATCCAATCGCTGCCCAATCTGTCAGTAATGAACACGTAGAGGAGAGGATGCAGTCCACCCAGGAGGAGAGGGCTCAGCCAAAAAGCTGCTAACTAGGTCACTGATGAGCAATCTTTCCCCTCCCTCTGTGTCATTTTTATTAATCACTTGAAAAATAGGTTGAGTAATGATTGCAAGCAACTTGTCAAGCCAATTAAAAACAGAGAAAGGTAGGGCTGTGAAGCCGAAGACAAATGCTGTGCTGGTTTTAAATGAGTGTCTGTAAACCCCACTGACCCGTGAGTAATTGCCTCCAAAAGACCTGGCATGTGTGTTTCTTAGTGTGAAGGTTTGTTTCTTCTGCATCCACAGGGCAAACAGTTCACTGTGGCCCAGAGATTTATCACCAGAGCAAAATCTCTTTGAATCTGTCTTGGAGCTGCCTTAATCTGGTTTGACTTTTAGCATGTGAACTCTCCAGTGGGGCTTGTCAAAGAGTTTAGTGCACTTTGAATGTAAGATAAAAATGCTACAGAGCACTTAGTAGTTTTATTTTATGTAATTTGCCTGAATCTAAGTTCCCATAGCTTTATAATCAGCCCAGCTGGAAGATAAATTGTCAAATCTTATTTCTTGAACAGGGAAAAGTGCTTCTAGGTAATCTCACTATCATCTCAGTTCAATGGAGTGAGTCTCCCCAGAGTGGATTCCTCAGGACCATTCAGCAAATTCGGCACTGGGGTTGTTTTGGTTTATTTTTTACGTGTTGGATGGATTGTATGTGCCAACAATAAATATTTATACTCCTGCATTCCTGTGCCTCTCTATCTGTGTTTTGTCTCCTGTGAGATGCGTGCCAGCACTGTGGGTGCTATGAGACAACATTACTCTTTGGGAGGCTGGTGTAGAGTGTGTGAGATCCTGCTGTCCAGGATGTTTCTTCCCATCTGTTCCTGGCTCAAATCCTCTTCTCCTCAATTTTAGTCACCACTTTTGCTTACCATTCATAGATTGAAATGTGATATTGAGGAGAAGAATCCAAATATGTCATGCTGCCTTCCTTCTCTTGCTGCTGCTCTGTCAGCTGGGTGGCAATAACAAAAGGCAATTAGTACCACAAATAAGCTTTCCTGGGGGTAGTTGAGAGCAGCCTTTCTCTAGAACTATTTGTGGAACAAATGGAAAAACACATGCTTCCCTCCTGCCTAAAAGGAGCAGCAGCCCAGGGGAGGGGAGGCTTGGATCAATAACCTGCCACCTCTTCAGCATTAAGCTCTTGTTTTGTAGCACCTCTGAAAACTCAAGGTAGAGAAGGGTACAGGAAGCACAGAGCAGAAATTTTGTTTTCTGCTGGTGCAGAACTTGTTTAAAGCCTCCTGCACTTGCCAAGCAAGAAGTTAAATTAAGCTGTGATTTGCCCCCATTCCATCCTGGAGAGCTTTCCCTTCTCTCTGGAACTCTGCTGTGGCCATCACACAACCAGACCTCCTCTTTGCAGTCTCCTTTTCCCTCTCCCCATGCAAGTTTTTGGGTTTTCCCTGTGGGAAGCAGCCCTGTGCCTGAACCCACCTGTATTTCTGCCCTCCAGAGTTAATGAGCTCTACGTGGATGACCCAGACAAAGACAGCGGAGGGAAAATAGAAGTGAACCTGAACATCAGTTTGCCAAACCTGCACTGTGAATGTGAGTACCCCTTTCACTTAGCAGCTTTTCTTTGTGCTTTAAGTAATACTTGAAATGGGCCCAGACTGGTACAGTGGCCCTTCTTCTGTAACAGGATGGAAATAAGTAGCTGCAGCCTCTGCCAATATCCCATTGCTTTCTGCTCCAGGCCAGGGCACCTGTTTTCTTGGACCATGTGTTAGTGGTGATCTCCTTCACTGGCTTCTTTCTGAATCTTATTTCCTTTTTTTTTTTTTTTTTTTAATAGCAATCTTTTTGTGTCTGAGAGCAAGAAACCTCCCAAGTTCCATTTGGAGCTCTGAATGCACCAGCTGGTTGTTGGCTCTTCCCAAGTCACCTGCCTTGTGTGCCTGAAGTTTTTCTGTTTGTGTGATTGGGATTGCAGGCAGCTGGCAGCACATGGGAGGTGTATTTGTGTCAAACAGGCAGTGTGAAAGGTTTGGTTACAAAGCTTTTCTGGAATAACAGTTTTTGACAAACTACGTTATTAGCTCAGTTTAGTCAAATGTCAGGAAAAAAAGTGTGGATTTTTTTCAGACATGCTTTTCCTATGCAACCTTCCTGTTACTTATTTTGTTTGATTCTTTTTTTGTCTTCTCCCTCCCACCCCTGCAGTGGTTGGACTGGACATCCAAGATGAAATGGGAAGGCATGAAGTGGGTCACATTGACAACTCGATGAAGATCCCTCTCAATAATGGGGATGGCTGCAGGTTTGAGGGCCATTTCAGCATCAACAAGGTGAGTGGCAGTGACAGTGGGTGAGGAGGGTGTGCTGGCTGGGAAATACTGGCAGGATCCATTTGTAAAAATGAAAATTTGAAAATCTCTGTCTCTCCTGCCGTGTGTGTGTTCATGACCCTGATCAGACAGAAATTGAAGTCAGTGTGGGGAGAGGAAGCTGCATGGCCAGACCCACAGGGAGTGTGTTAGATCAAGGGTTTTCTTCACTCTCCAAAGCAGGTAATGGAGACAGAATTGCTGGGCAGAGACAGCAGCTCTGTGCAGCAGCCCGATGCTCAGGGCATGTGTGAAAACCCTGCAGATGCCAAAGGGCTTCTGTGTTTACTCCTCACGACTTCTGCACCTCCAAAACCTGACTCAGTGTGGAGAGGTCTTTGGCAGTGGCTGCATCCAGCTCTCCTTTGTTCTGAGAGCTGCAGAATGACAGGAATGTTCCCTGCTGGAGGGTGCCAGGCTCCGTGCTGGGATGTTTGGAATACAGCACGAGGCCCCACACATGCTTGGTGGGGATGCTCTGCTTCTGTCTCAAGGAATGAAAATCCAGGCCTGGAGGAGGCTCCTCTTTGGGATGGGTGTGTTCAAGATTGAATAATCTTGCTATGTAATGCTGGAGATGACTTGCTGGGGTGGGGGAGGCACTGGTGGGACCCACTGATGTCCTCAGAAGGGCACACCCTTTATTCACTCCTCTTGGTGTACCACAGGCTACAAAATCCTACTTCCTTCTTTTCCTCCCAGGTCATGTTAAAGCACATCTAAAAATAACAGACAGAACCTCTTGCTGTGGCATGGAAAGGATTAGGGATTTTAAAAGAGGTCTTTTTCCTCCTCTCCAAGCCACCAGGATCACTGGCTGCTGTTGCTAGTCCACAAAGCTGGGAAAGGGCTTCTGGAAAGATAGTTCTTGTCCAGAGAATTGCCAGAGCACAGAGCTAGGATACCTGGGGGTTTGTCTGCTGGATGTGGTGTGTCCTGCTCACAAAGCAGCTCCAGAGGGGGTGCAGAATGTGGCAGTGAGGAGCTTCCTCCTCTGCTCATTTGTGTCTCATGTAGTGGCTGGGACAGCTGAGAGCTGACCCAGGACTTGTGACTCTGGAAACCCAAAACTCTCGTGTGTGACCTGGAAGTCTGCAGGCCCTTGGCAGGAATTGGACAGGCTGAGCTGGGAGCTGGAGTGGGACCTGGCCAGGCTTGGAAACTTGAGCAAAGCTTGCAGCTGGGTGTTGCTGTCACAGCTGCCAGGGAGGACAGGGTGACAGTGAGATGATGGTGTGTGCTGCTTGCTGCAGGGCCTGACGCCCTGTTTGCTGAGCTTGTTTATGACACAGCTGGTGTCCACACCTGAAAGTGTTCCCAGGAGTGCACTGCTGTTCCCCAGGTCATTAAATCAGCTTTCCTGAAAGCACATGGAAGGGCATGTGGCTTCCCGTGGCCCTGCTGGTGAGGTGGCTCTGCAGAGAGCATGCTGGGCAGCAGTTGTATAACCAGCCTCCCACTCCTGCCTTGGGCCCTGCCTGATTGCTCCTCAGTGTTGCTTCATTTCACAACCTTTTCTCAATAGGAAAATATTCTTGCACCCTCCGTGACAGTGATTGAGCTGTATCTGCTGAAGGACTCCAGGGCTGTGACCTGAAAAGTGTGTGCCCTCAGAGTGACACCAGGGCTCATTTTCTGTCTTGGAACTGAGCCTTGTGTTCTGCAGTTCTTTGTATTTCCCTCCATTAAAAAAATTAAAAGGAAGGGCTCCTGCTGGTTCCTGCCAGGTGGAGAAGGGGAAGATCTAGGTTAGTTTGTATGGGATGTCCATGTGGGTTTGGTGGTGGATTTTCTCTTCATGTAAAACTCATTCTTGCACACAATCTCAGAGGTAAAGCTGCTCATGACTGGTACCAGAAGAGAAATATATCCCCAGCTTCCTGGGCTGCTCTGCAGCAGTGGGCCCCTTTGCAAATGCCAGATGTGGGAGTAAGACATTGAGCAAGAAAGACGGGAATTTTATTTTAGTAGGGATGAAAGACATAGCCTTAAGTGCTGGGAATCCCTGGAGCTGGGAGTGACCCACTCATCATCTCCTGGTCAGGAACATCAGCAGTGTGGGGGTGCCAGACTCCGGGGCTGCGGCACTCGAGTGTGGTGGTGTTGGTCAGCTGCAGGAAGGTATCACGGATTCCTCCATCTTCCTGGATGGATCCAGGCATTCCCATGTCACATCACAGAGCCTAGCAATGCCTTGAGGGACAAAATGTGAAATCCTGTCTTCCCTGTCTTGGCTAATATTAGGTCCCTGGTAACTTCCACGTGTCGACGCACAGCGCGACGGCGCAGCCCCAGAACCCCGACATGACTCACGTCATCCACAAGCTCTCATTTGGGGACAAGTTACAGGTGAGTCCTGAAAATTCCCTGGCTCTAGGGGAATGCAGTGAGAGTGGTTTAATATTAGACACTTTGGTTTTATGGAAAGCCTGTGTGTCCCTGCAACGTAAGCTCAAGTCTGGAAGAGTTCACAGCTGCCGCCAGCTGGGGCAGGAGCAGTGCCCAGTCACAGAGCAACTGTGCTGTCTTCTTCTGAAACTCAAAGTGCTTTTGGAAAACTCTGTGGCTGTCTTCCTGCAGGGAGTTAGAAATGAGGGTTTGTGGCTCATCAGAATCCTGGTTTTAGCATGAACACAGCAAACAAACCTTTGTGCCTTTGTGGAGGAGCAGTGATGCACTCAGGGAAGATGTGTGCTGGCTACTGTGCTCACCACAGCAGCAGTCAAGCTCTTTTTAATTCGCTTCACTCTGCTTGTATAGCAGACACCTATTAGTCAAATTTGTTCTGTGAAACACGAGTTAGACTTAGCACTGCCAATTCCCTGCTGGGAAGAAGCTGAATGCATGCACTTGCCCAGTGGATAGAGTTTCACCAGGTGCTGCAAGTTATGTAATATTACCTGATTTCCCAATAAGGGCAGATTACAGCATTTCTCTAGCCTACTTCCAAGGAGCTGGCCTCACAGGTGGGAGTTCCACCTGTGCACACCCAGCTTGAGACTCACCCTAAACATTGCTTACCCATAGTCTCTCTGTAATCTTCTTTCCTCAGCACAGACGTCTCATTAGTCTGCTCCTTGTACACCCACTTCCAAAACCCTTTTTCATGCTAACAAGCCTAAGCGTTGCTTTGTAGTCTTCTGATTCTGCTCCCGGCTTCTTTTAGGAATTATCTTGTGTGGGAACGAGGAAATATTAGCGTATAAATAAGCTTGGCTTAATGTCTGTAAAGCACACTGAGATTATGAAAAGTAGGAGGTGAGTGGTAATAGGGAGTTGTGCAGGCTGCGTGGGAAATGGGTGCTCTGAGGAAGCATTCCCATTGTTTTATCGTGGAGTCCTGGAGTAAGGCAGCTGGAGTGTGAATCAGCAGGAAGGAGGAGCCTGGAGAGACAAGCAGCAAGTGTCTTCAGTTCTTGTGGTGAGAAACCTGTCTAGCAAATGTGGAGTTGGCTCCTGACTGGGACAGGTTCAGATGAGTATTTGCAGAGTTGAGGATAACTGCTCATCGTCTGAGTGCTCAGGGGGGGAGCACACAGGTGCTGCAGGCAAACAGCAGTTCAGCAGCACAAATTAAAGAAGGATCTGTTCACCAGACAGGTGCTACCACCACTCAGCAAGCAGTGAGAGCCAGCAAGTGTGGGGAGCTTTAAATCTGCCTAGGTGCAACTTTGAATATTTCAGGTTGTCTCCACTTTGCTTTGATGTAATAAAAGCTTATTTTCCTTACAGAGGGTGAGGAGCTTCTCATTCACTTGTGTCATGTGCTGGGAGTTTGTTCTTTGTGAGTTGCTACTGACTGTGCCACAGTGATCCACTGAGGGACAGGCTGTGTTCTCCAGAAAAGCCAGTCTCTTTGAAGCAGAGATTTAAATATCATCTGGCACTGAGTGAGCTTTGAGTCTTCATCAGTACTTTGTGCACAATAGTGGCAGACTTCCTGCAGATTTTCAGTCCTCATTTAGATGAGATCAGAATGAAAACCTGCAGAATTAAAACTCATGCAGTGAGTTCCTGCTTGTCAGGTACCCAGTATGGAGAGAGATGAGGAAAGCAGGAGGTGATGCCTTTTTACTATCAGGGCCAGACAACTCTCATGGCAAGGTTAAAGCCAGGATATTCAACACCATAACGTAGAACTCAATAGAAATTATGATTAAAAATGCAACGTCTCCTATTTCCACATCTCTTTCTTTAGTGGGCTACCTGACAGCTGGAGGTAGGATCTCATTGGTTTGAATTTTGGTCTTGATGAGGGGAAAATCTGCCAAAACTTTGAAGTGGAACTTAAAGTCTCTGGCCCAGATACTCTGTAAGACACTTCTTAGCTGTATCAAGAATGGAACACAACACTGTAGCCCACTCCAGGGGCTTCTTTTTTCTTCTTATGCCTTTTACAGTGAGTAAAGAATGAGCACAGCCTGCAGATGTAGTTTGGGAATGGTCGTGGTTCAGCTGCTACCATGGGCTTTTCCCTGTCTGGAGAGTTCACACATGGATTATTCTGTTGCTGGAGATCAGACTCCAGGTCACAGTGTGTACAGGGCATGGAAATCCTGTTATTCTGGGCAAGCAGATACTCACAGGTCTGAAATCAGCTGCAGGAAAAGCTGAAGAGTGTCAGTGCTGGGATGTGTCCTTCCCATCTCCAAAGCTGATGAGTAGCACAGACCCAGCTGCTCTGACATGAGCCACCTTTAGAGGAGAACTCCTGAGTTTTAACCCCAGTGTGACTCCCATTTATTTCCCTTTCAGCCTGATAAAATTAATTAAATTTCACAGTTAACTGCAAAGCTCTTAGGAAATACCTCACGGTGAAAATTTCACAACTGACCTCTTCCAACTGCAGTTCCTTTAGCTTTGGAGTGGTTTTGGAGTTTCATCTTGTAAGATGTTGTGAAATCAGCTTTTTCACTTGGAGCCAACCACTGTGATGATGGTCACTGAAAGATATTTGGGGTCATCTTTTACTGGGTTGAGGCTTTGTTTTTTGGAAGGGTTGAATCAGGCTGTTCCCCTGGTTACAGGGTAGGGAAGCAAAGGTCAAAGGTATCAATTCAGAGCAGAGTTTCTTCATCCTCCTTTTTGCTTTCCAGGTCCATAACGTTCACGGAGCATTCAATGCCTTGGAGGGAGCAGACAAGCTCAGCTCAAACCGTGGGTATTCCTGGGGATTGCAGCTCTCAGCCACCTGTGCAGGAGGGAGAGCAGGGCCATTCATGCTACACTGATGTATCCACAAGTCTTTAATTGGCCTCTTTAGCCAAAATGATCCAGGCATTGCTGGCTGGCATTTCCATTTCCTCCAGTGCTACAGAAAAGGCTTAGCCCAAAAGGTCCTTTGCAGTCCTCGTGGAGTTTTTTATCCATATCCTGTTCCTGTAGTGTCCCTTTGCTGCTGTTACTTCACCAGAACTTTGCCTTGTACTTGTGTTGCAAATTACCTTGAAATTTCTACTCTGTGAACAGCAAGAGGGACATTTTCATGGCCCAGCACAAAAAGGAAAATTCAATGCATGCTGCAATTCAGTGTAGAGAGTTGTTTCTCAAATGTTCAGGCTCCTCCAGGACATCAGTCCTGTTCATTTCTTGGAACAAAATTTCTGTGGCCGTTCCTGAAGCTATACAGTTGTGGTTTGGGGTTTTTTTTACCTCCACGAGCCAAATGTCATCGTGTTACACTTGGCTAGAGGATCCTTCAGAGATGTCATTTAGAATTCTGTTTTAGAACTGTTTTAGCAGACACAAAAAACTGAATGAGCCATTAAAATAATGAAAAAAAAAAAGAGTTAAGCAGCTGTAGGAGAAGGAAGATGAGGAAGCAAGAAAGAAATGGAAGTACACAGGTTGTGATACCTCAGGGTTTTTTGTCAAAATGATCTCAGTGGGCTGCAGCCCTAACCTCAGCCAGTTCCTGATTTAACCAGGCTGCTTGTGGTGGTGATAAAAGTGTTACCATTTATAGTTGCAAACAGTTAAGAGGGTTCAAGTAACCCAAACCTTGGGTGGGTTGTGGTCCTACAGAAGTGTGGGTGGCTTCTGGTGTCACCCAAGTACTCACCGGAGTTCTGAACAAAGGGCACCAACGTGGGGTGTGAAGCTTTGTCACTGAGATAAGGAGGAGGGAGACACCCTTTTTTGTGACTTGTTCTGCGGGCTGCCTCCTTTCTCTCAGTGCTAACGGGTCCTTCCCTTTCCTTCCCTGAGCACAGCCCTGGCCTCTCACGACTACATCCTGAAGATTGTGCCCACGGTGTACGAGGACATGAGCGGCAAGCAGCGCTACTCCTACCAGTACACGGTGGCCAACAAGGTAAAGGAGCAGCTGCCTCCATCCAGGAGGGTCCTCCCTGCATGCCAGGGGATGTGCAGCCTCTGCTCCTTCCCCTCCTGCTGCTCTCTGTGCCAGGGGATGTGCAGCCACTGCTCCTTCCCTCCTGCTGCTCTCTGTGCCAGGGGATGTGCAGCCTCTGCTCCTTCCCTCCTGCTCCTGTCTGTGCCAGGGGATGTGCATTCACTGCTCCTTCTCTCCTGCTGCTGTCCGTGCCAGGGGATGTGCATTCACTGCTCCTTCCCCTCCTGCTGCTCTCTGTGCCAGGGGATGTGCAGCACTGCTCCTTCCCTCCTGCTGCTCTCTGTGCCCTCTCTGTGAGTTTGTAGGTGAGCAGTAGCCTCTGCTGGGAGAAGGAGGAACTGAAGCTCCTCAGAGTGGGGCTTTTCCTGCTGCTGGCGTTGGCCAGGGTTGGGATTGTGAGGTGGAGCTGAGCAGCTGGTGGTGTTGCTTTCGTTCCTGAGGAAGGTGTTCTTGCTCCTGGCGTTCTCATCTGTCAGTTTACTGATGTGGGTTTCTGTAAATCGTGTGGGAGGTGTTTACAGGCTGCAGGAACTCCTGTTGTGCCTCTCAAGATGCATCTGAATGGCAGCTGGAATCCAGCTGAACACACAGAACATCACTTACACCTGGTTTTAGTAACAAAACAGTCTCAGTTGTGATGGATGGATGGGACAAATAAATCAGCAGGGTTTTTAGCTTTTTATAAATGTTGATTTCAGACATTAAGCCGCTGAACTGTAGCAGCAGGTATGTGCTGGTTGAGTATTTCACAGTCCCTGCATTCTGATAGTGAATTATCACAGAATCCATTACTTTGGAAAAAGATCCAAGATCACCAAATCCTACCAGTGACCAATTCTCACCTTGTCACTCAACCCAGCACACTGAGTTGCCACATCCAGCATTTTAATAATTTAATGTACTGAATTTTTTTTAAATGCAAAAAAAAGGACCCTATTTACTTTTTACAGTAGAAAGCATCTTCCAGTTGAAAATTATTTGCCATTCAGGTGCTAAATGAAAGTCCAAAATCTGTTTGTAATACCTAATTACTTCTAGTTTGCCCTAACTGATAATTAAGCACACACTCTCCTGGACTAGCTCTCAGATTAATGTTCCTGACTGGTGACTTTTGGGCTTGCTTGTATGGTGTGTCCCAGGGATTTGGACATCTCCCTCTGTTCAGATTACAATGTGTTCGTTCTGCTGAATGTCACAGCTGCTGTTCTGATAAGGCTCCTGTGACAGGAGTTCTGAAAGTAATTTGGAAAATAGCAGGAGCTTTTGACACTTCTGTGAGCTTGGCTGCAAACTGGGGCTTTCAGCCAAGTCTGACTCATTAGGGCAAGATTGCTGGTGGGGAGAATGGGAGAGGAAGGAAAAAATGAGGTCAGTTCTGTCAAAACTGAGGTGCTGAGAAGCACTGCTGCCTCTGTGCTTTCTTCTCATGGTGCTTCAGTCCTCTAATCCCACTCTGAGCAGTGGGGAAGGGGTTAAATGGGGAGCCACTGGAAGAGTGTGGCACAGAGTCTGGCTGGTAGTAGGAGAGTCTGAAGGTATAAACTCTGTCTCCTCTTGTAGCTCCTCTGTTTCCTCACTTCCCACATAACCACTGTCCCAAGTGAGCTGCAGAATTCCAATAAAAACCCTGAAAATGACATGATTGGAGACTTCTGCTTCTCTTGTCATCATGGGATGAACCACCTAAAACCAGGGAAATTTGAGATTTATATACAAAATATAGACATACATGTGATTTACAGAACCAAAACTTCACCTGTTTGTATTTAAATAGAGCAGATCCAGGATGGAGAATCAATGACAGCCTTTCTGTTCAGCCCTGTAACTCTGAATGAAGGTGAGAGTAATCACCATCACTCTGCCCCCAGTCTTTCATTATCAGGCTGTGAAGAGATTGTTTTCCTCTTTGAGAAGGCTGGGAGGTGAGCAGTCACACAGGCATTCACTGTTTGCTTCTTTCCATCTGGTCACTGGTACAAAACAGTGGGGCGAAGGCCAAACCCACAGAGGCAGTTTTAGGGCAGACACTCTCTGGAATGAGGCTGCTCACATTTTGTGCCATTTTTCCCCTTTTTTTTTCCCCAGGAATATGTAGCCTACAGCCACACCGGCCGCATCATCCCGGCCATCTGGTTCCGGTACGACCTGAGCCCCATCACAGTGAAATACACAGAGAGGAGACAGCCTTTGTACAGGTTTATCACCTCGGTGAGTTACCCAAAACTCTCCTTCTCCCTTCCTCTGCCTGCCTTTCGTGCCTCTCCTGAGCCTTTCTTGTCCAGAGGAGTTGAGTTTCTGCCTCACTGTGACGTGGTGGAGGTAAAGCAGCACATCACTGGGATGCTGCTGAAGTGTGAGGTGAGTCCAGTGCTCTGACAGCTTGATTTAATAGCTGGGCACAAAAAGAAGGAAAATAAACCTATTCCAGAAGTGCCAGGCTCTGTCTAGGCAGGATGGGCTCTGTTGCAGCATGTCAGAAGCTTGGAAGTGAAGCTGATGTGGTGAGCAGGAAAGCTGCAATAAACTGCTCAGTAATGGTGAGATCAAACATGGAGAGAATCTGGAATGGTTGGGATTGGAAGGGACCTTAAACCTTATCCCATTTCACCCCTGCCACAGCCAGGGACATCTTCCACTATCCCAGGGTGCTCCAAGCCCTGCTCTGGGCACCATGTGCCAGGGCCTGCCCACCCTTTTCCACCCCAAAATCATCCTGGTCTCACCTAGAGAGTTTTCCTTTGTTCAGGTGAGGGAAGGAGAACTGCTAGATGACCCAGAGCTGCCTTGTCCTTGCTATCTGCTGATATTTGGGTGATGTTTACAGTAAATAGGAAGAAAACTGGCAGTGGAGATTTTATCAGCAGCCTCTTTTCTCCTCTCCTTCTAGACAGTGATTTATTTTTTTTTCACACTGCTGCTTGGCTTAATAAGGAATGCCAGTTCCAGGCATTTACTCCTGGGTAGAAGTGGAGAAGAGCTGCATTATCAAATTCCAGAGGTGTTTTCCTGACGAATTACATTTGGATCTGTCCAGAGAGCATCCTGCAGTCCTGATCTCAGCATCCAGAACAAAGCTGTGCTGGCCAAACTGCTCATTAGGCAAAGAGCTATTTAAAGATCCTCCAGAACTTAAAAAAAAAAGTATCTTCAGGGAATTGGCTAAAAATTGGAGCTGCAGTGAGCTGTGCCAGTGAGGCATGGTGGAATGTGAAGCAGTTGATAAATTGGCTGGAGTGAAGACCTCAAATTCTGATTTTTAAACTGTTTGAGTGTTTTAACTGGAATTCACATAAACAGCATGGCAGAGTTGCACTTCAGGATTTTGGTTTTGCAACTTTTGATAAACAGCAAGTTCCCTTCACTGAACTTCAGACAGTGAATAGAATACACAAATAACCAGATAGGGGGCTTGAAGTAAAACCTAAATGTCATGGTGAAAGACTTTCTCTTCTTAGCACATCTACTTGGCTTCAAAACATAATCCTAAAAAAGGTCGAGCATCAGCATTTCATGACTTGGCATCTCATTCTGCCTCTGCTTCTTTCCCTAAAATTGTGCTCCCAGAGGTTTCTTACACATCTTGTTGGGGGTGAGGCTGTGGAGGTGTTTTCATGGGAAATGATTTGATAGCTGGGATTATTCTTGAATTTTTAATCAGCATTGATTCACTGCTGATCTGCCTCTATATGCCTCTAAAAAGCCTCTTTTTGAATGATATCCTGCTTCTGAGTTGACATAATGGAGCGCAGGAGAGAATTTCCTCCCTGGTTGCCACAGTTGGATTTGTATCTCATTTGAATTTGTATCCCATAACCTCAAAAACTGAAATGTATGTTTCCTACTGAGAATCCAAAAATGGAACAGTGGTTCCACTTCTATTTCTGAAAAGATTAAAAGGTTGATTAATTTTCATTAAATAAGAATTTCAGTTTCTCCTCTTCCCCAAAAGAACAGTCCTCTCCACACACCATATTCCTCACTGGACTAGGTCTGAGTGTTCAGTCACTGGCCCCAGGATGAATTTTGCCCTGTTCTGTCTTTAAAGGTAGCCAGGCACTTTCTGCCTGCTGGGCTGCTTAAGGAGAGTTTTGCAGTTGATTTTTTATTCTTGTAAATGGCTGTGGTGTGAGGCAGCTCCCTGGGGGCTGTTCCAGCTGAGTGTCCTCACTCTGGGGATGAGGATGCTGCTGGTGCTGGCAGTGGCTGTGTCAGGATGTCACACAGGTGTGACAGACACTCCTGGTGCAGAGGCAGAGCTTGTTCCAGGGCTGGATCCTGGCTCTCAGGCTGGGCCATCTGGCCCTGCTGAGCTGCTCTGGGCCTCCCTTGGGCCAGCCTTGCTGTACAGGAGAGCAGCCTTGGCTCTGCATTGCAGCTTCACAGCCTTCCAGTCATGCCTTGAGAGGCTGAGCTAGAACAGGGACCAGACACAGTTAAAGAGTAAAGCAGGGATTTATTAAAAGGATTTCCTCCATGGATCCACCTTGGGCAGCACAAGAGCCCAGCCAGGGCTGCACCCAAGATGAACCAAAATGGTCCCAAAATGCAGCCCGGGCACGGGCTCTGTCACTGGGATCAGTTCTGCTCCATTTGCACCTTGGAGTTCATTGTCCAATTCCAGCTTTAGCTTCTGCACTCCCATCCTGCTTGTTTTTCTCTCTCCAGCCCACGTTGTTTGTGCTCTTGGGCTGAGATTTGGATCATTTGTCCTTGGTCCCCAGCTGGAGCAGGAATTGTTTTGTCTCCTTGCTCTGTGCAGAGCTCACCATGCCCTGATATGAAGCCCAGACCCCACAATAAAGCAGCACAGAATGTGAAAATACAAAAGCTGAACCCTGAGGCATCGCCTGGTGGCTCTGAACAGCTTGGCAGGGGGAGCAGCACTGCAGAGGATCTGAACACCTCCAGCCCTGCCTGTTTGGGTGACATGATCTGTTCTCTAGCCCCTTCCTGTGTCTCCAGCGTGGCTTTTTGCATCACAGTTGCTCTGGAGACCAGTTAGTGATGGCCAGACTGGGCTGAGGGCCAGCATGGACTGGGCTAGGGCGTGTGGAGTCACTGCTGGCCATGGAAAGCATCAGCTTGTTCTGAGCAGCAGCTGTTCAGTTTGAAAACCACAAGACAGGCTCTGGCACAGGGGCTCCTTCACCGTTTGCTTGGCCTCCCTGTGGCTTTCAGTAAATTCAAATTACTCCTGGCATGGGGGTGATCCTGGGGGCTGCAGAGAGGCTTTGGGGGGTCAGTGATGGAGGGAAGGACACTCTGCTCAGGGATGATCCCTTGGGAGAGGGGTGTTGGCTGTTCAGCAGAGAGCCAAAGGCCTCTCCTGCTGCTGGCAGGGTTAGCTGATGCTCTTTGGCACTCAGGACTTGCCCTCCAAAACCTCAGCACTGCAGAGAGCAGCATTACAGCCCTGGAGCAGCATCCCCACATCCTCTCTGTCCCCGTTCTAACTCATGCCTGCTCCTTAGCTCATTGTGGTGTGAAGAATTATCCTAATTTTCTGTGCCATGTGAGAGGTGCTTCCTGTGCAAAGGCTTTGGTTTAGCCCAAGTTTGGGGTTTTTTACTTTCTGTGTCATGCTCGAAAAAATAAGATTTTTATATTAATAGAATAAATGCTAAATAAGATTTTATATTAATTTATTTTACAATAATATTTATTTTATTATTTATTTATTTTATTTTTATAATAAGATTTTATATTAATTTTATATTAATAAGACTTATTAATAAATACTAAATAAGATTTTAT
>VWZV01014331.1:413977-441198 GCA_013397155.1 Irena cyanogastra
ATTTTATATTTCTTGTGGGTCAGTGCTGCCACTGTCACTGTTCCATGAGTTTGCCAGGGATCCTGGAGTTAACCACAGACACTAGGCAGAGCATTAAACACAGGGGTTTTTTTGCCTGTCAAACTGCACTGCTTAAAATCAACTCATCCCTCATAAAGAGAAGCCATTCAAGACCTCCTGGTTGAGGTCATGGAGCAAGGGGAAAAGTTTCACTGCTGAAAATTCATGAGTTCCTGTAAGTGGCCAAACTGAAAGAAGGTTTTATCATGAGATCAGTGTAGGGGCTGGGAGGGGAGAGCAGGCAGAAAAGCAGCCAAAGTTCTGCTGAAGCATTCAGAATCCAAAGAAAATTTTTTTACTGGTATGAGGGGACTCATCTGGCCTCTAGGTGTGAAAAAAAATTAAACTGGAAGCAGTGGAGGGTGGGAACTGGAGCAGAGTGGTTGCAGACAGAGTCATTTCAGCCATGGGAGCTGGTACTGACAGGTGTCACAGGTCCAGTCCTGTGGCACTTTTAAAGCCAAGGAAGTGTTCTGCAAAATGTGCTGAAAATCTCTGGGTGGGATTCTGCACCTTACCTTTCTAGGAATTGCCTGAGGGTCCTACTGGTCCCCTCTGACTTTAAAAGTAATTTTCAGACTTTAGGACATCCCAGAGGAGCGCTGCCATGTATCTGACACGTGTCTTTGTGTCACCTTGCTTGTCACCTTGCCTCCTCCTGTGTATCCACTGGTGTTTTTCCTTTAGGCACGAGCCTCACCCCACTCTGCTGTGATCACCTCCTGTTCAAGGTGCACTCCTCCTGTCCAGAGGGCTCTCACTGCTGGGATTGTTCCACTCTGTGTCTCTTCCCCTTCATCCTTCATGGCTGGGGCTGAGTCCTGCAGACCTCATGGAGCTAGAGGCAGATCATTCCAAATAATTCATCCCATTAAATCTAGAGAAGTGCCCAATGCCTGCCTCCCATATCCAGCTCTCACTGCTGGGATTGTGCCACTCTGTGTCTCTTCCCCTTCATCCTTCATGGCTGGGGCTGAGTCCTGCAGACCTCATGGAGCTAGAGGCAGATCATTCCAAATAATTCATCCCATTAAATCTGGAGAAGTGCCTGATGCCTGCCCCATACGTGTGAGAGCTGTGATGATGTAGGAACATTTGGTGCAGCTCCTGTGCTGCCCTGGAGCCCAGCACTGGTCACAAGCACTCTGAGCCCTGTTTTCGTCACCAGCACTCAAAGCTGTGTGTGCAGGAGGCCCCGAGCCAGTGCCAGGTGTGTGTGACTCATCCCCACTCAGCACTACAGAGCTCTGCAGATGAATTTATATTTTTTTTCTGTTCCCCAGCCCCTTGTGCTGCTGCACTGAAGTCAGATTTTCCTGCCGTGTGATGCAGGATCTGCGTGTTGGACGGGGTTTGTGTTTGTGGTGTGACATCTCCGTCAGCTGAGCTGCTCTGAGCTGAAAGAACCCAGCTCTGTGGTGGGCATTTCCCTGGGAAGTCACCCTGTGTCATGCCCCAAGGGACAGCAGGGAGCAGGTACAGGAGCAGGAGCTGGACTTGTCTCCTAAAAATCCTGACTTTGCCTCTGATTGTGCTCTGGTTTTAGCAGCCTGGATCTGCTGGAATGCTGAGTGTGCTGCAAAAGCCACATTTCCTGCAGCTCCTTGTTTCACTGAGCTCCCTAAATGTTCATATCTTGGTTGTGGAAAGGAGCTGTAGTTCTCACTGCCTTCTCTCTCTGTTGTGAGCTGTTTGTTCCTTCCCCCCAGTGCTGCTGCTGCTCTTTGGTTGGTTTGTGTCTGTGACTTTGCCCGTGGGGTGTTGTGTGGGAGAAGGGACGTGGCAGGGGGTGTGTAGTGTGGCACCAGTTCCCTTCTGGGCCAGCTGTGGTGCATTTTGTAACCTTTATCATAGAATCATTTAGGTTGGAAAAGACCTCCAAGGCCGTCCAGTCCAAGCTGTGCCCATCCCCACCTTGTCCCCAGCCTAGAGCACCAAGTGCTACCTCCAGGGATGGGCACTCCAAACCTCCCTGGGCAGTTCCAGTGCCTGAGCACCCTTTCCATGGAGAAATTCCTGCTGATGCCCACCCTGAGCCTGCCCTGGCCCAGCCTGAGGCCGTTCCCTCTGCTCCTGTCCCTGTTCCCTGGGAGCAGAGCCTGACCCCCCTGGCTGTCCCCTCCTGGCAGGAGTTGTGCAGAGCCACAAGGGCCCCCCTGAGCCTCCTTTTCTTCAGGCTGAGCCCCTTCCCAGCTCCCTCAGCTGCTCCAGCCCCTTCCCCAGCTCCATTCCCTTCCCTGGGCAGGCTCCAGCCCCTCAGGGTGTCTCTCACCATCAGAGGCAGAACTGGACACAGCCCCCATGGTGTGACCTCAGCAGTGCCAGCACAGGGGACAGTCACACCCTGCTCCTGCTGCCACACTGTTTTTGATACAAAAACATCTGAGTTATGCTCAAGACTGGCTTCATACAAACCAGCTGGTGGGGAGGCAGAAGTCAAACACCACAGGAGGGGAAGAAAGTCCCGGGGTGCAGACGGGCAGTGTGATACACCACAACACAGCCTACAAGTGATACCAGCCATGTTCTCATTACACGGTTCTCATTTCCTAACTCCCACATTTTTTACTTCACAACTGCGATGCCCTTTTAATTTGGTATTTTACATTGTGTAGGATGAGGTGGTTCTGAGAATAACAACGGGGTTGTGGGAAGGGGAACAAGATATGGAGCTTATCTCCTGGCAAGGGCCTGCCTTGGAAAAAGGGGATTTGTTATGAGCTGGGAGCTGAAGGACAGAGTAATCCCAAACCAGTGAGCCATTGTAGCAGGGAAATATTTTGAATTGTTGGTCTTCTCCAGCCTAAACTATTCTGTTTCCACAATGACTCTGGTTTACAGAATACACCGAATATTTTTGTGTTTTTGTAGCACTTGAGAAGTGAAGTAGGCTGTTAACACTAATCAGGAGATTAAGTTTTTCCCTAACTCTGTCCTTGGAAGTAACTACATGTTTTAATTCAATCCAAGATCCACATCTTGTGTGGAAAACACTGTCCCACAAAGAGTTAAGTTGGCTGCTGTCAGCAGCCCTTGTCATGGAAAGTGTTGGGCAGAGCTGTGGTGTCACTGGGAGCTGGCTTTCTGTTAGTCACTGCCCTTCACGTGCTATTTCAGTGTCTTGTGAATTATTATCTGTTTGTAAATTATTATCTTGTGAAATGGGGAAAAGACTACAAGACTAGTGTTTATAACAGAAAACAGTATAGGAAGGTGTGAGCAACACAGAGCTTCTAGAAAGCTGAGTTAGGTGGAGTTGAGCCCAGAAGGGAGCAGTGTTTGTGCTCTGGGAGCTGGGATTTGTGATGGGCTCAGGCTGGGAGGAGTTCAGCACTAATTTATTCCACTGTAGGGAGTGATTTTTGTGAATGATCCTCGTGTCATTCCATCCCCAGTGCTGTTACCCAGTTCTTGCTGTGCTCCCAGAAAATACCCCAGCAGCAGGATCCCTCCTCCTCCTCCAGTTTCAGCTGTGTAAAAGTTTCCCTTGTTGTTGACAGATTTGTTTCCTCTCTGTGTCATTCCAGATATGTGCCATCATTGGAGGAACATTTACTGTAGCTGGGATCCTCGACTCCTGCATTTTCACAGCCTCAGAGGCCTGGAAGAAGATCCAGCTGGGCAAAATGCAGTAGCAGTTAAACTCTACCCTCGACTCCAAGGACGGGAGCAAAGATTGAGACATCTACCACTACCTGTTTTTGTCTTTATTTTCTATTTGATTGAATCAGTATGTTTTTCTCTAATCAGGCTGTTCAGTGAAGACGTCTGCGACAAATCAAAGAAATCTCCATGCATTTCAGAGCTCTGAGAGGGAAAAATCAGTGGAATCAGGGTGTGGATTTCCATTCCCGCCCCCTAGAAAGAGAGGTTGAAATGCCATATCAGATCTAAGAAAGGATGGCATTCTGTCCTCTGGGAGGTTCCTATGGCAGTGTACAAACTAGGGAGTAGATGGCAAAGAGCTGAACTGTCCTGTGGCACTTTCTGGAGTTCTGTTGGATTTGCATGATCAGACAATCGACTTCTGTATAGGGCAGAATTACACGTGAGGAAGAAATTCCACCCATGGTGCCAAAAAGGTGATGTGTCTGTTGGTGAGGAATGGAAAGTGTTAGTCCCCACAGCAAACCTAAGACACAGAGGGCAGAAATAACATCAAGAAATGTTTTGTGCTTCTATTGAAAGCTCAGTTGTTCAGATACAACCTTTCTAAGGAAGTGAAAAAAGAAGAACAGGAAACCTTCCCCTTTTCCTAGGCAATCTGTGATCCCAGCAGTGGAGGGCATTTCTTTTACTCTGGATGTAAAAGTGGTTTCATTTCTTCCCACTAACTGAATATCCAGTCTTGTGTTTACAGGTGGCATGAAGTCAAAACCAAACTGAGCAACACAGTTTTATGTGGCCTTTGCTTTGAAAGGGAGTAGTTGTCTTTGCAGCATTAGCTTTTCTTTCTTCTGTTTCTAAACACAGACCACCCAAAAGTCTGGATTCTGCACTTCTGCTTTATTATTATTGTTGTTGTTGTTTTTTTGAAAAGAGGTTTTATGTTCTCGGTGCTCAGAAAAATGGTGCAGCCTTCTGGGTGGATGAGCACAGCTTCCTCTCTTGCTTTGTGTGTGTATATTCAATACACCTGTCAAACACAAAAGGAATTCTGACTTTTCAGGATTTAAGGTGCCTCCCTTTTCCTTTAAAACTCAGTCAGGCATCTTTTCTGAGCCCTGGACTGACACTGTTCTCCCACAGGTACACAGGGCAGCATTCCCACAGGTTGCCCCTTGCTGGGAGTTTTGTTTGGTCCCTGAAAATGATAACCTGAGCTTCCCTGTCCATTCCTTGTCTTCTGGAGCCTCCAAAATCAGAGGTGTGAGGGGAAAACTCCTGCCAGGGGTGTCAAAAATGAGAGCAGATGCCCAGCAGTGCATTTTCCAGAGCCTCATCAATGTTCCTTGAGTGACAGTCTCTGCATGCCTTGTGAATGTCTGAGCTGAGGATACACAAATTTTAAGTCTTTCAGGATGGATTTAAAAAAAAAATCATAAAATGAAAATCTTGAACTCAGTGCTGTAAATTCTAAGATGGAGGCAGGGTTTTTCTTGGGTAATATCCATTGCGTTTTCTTGGAGGCAAAACATCCAAACTTTGTGCTGTGATGATACGAATTGTTGAATATTCAGTGTTATTGTTAGAGTCAGATGCATTTCAAAAGAATTCCTGATTGTCTGTTGAAATTGTCTCATTGCTTTGGAAGCAGGGAAGGTGTAGCCAGCTTTTATCCACCCAGCAAAAAGAAGCAGCCAGCTGCTCTCCCCCTGCCGTGCTCTGCCCTGTAGTGACTTCAGACAGCATTGGAATTTTTCCCTGTTCTTCTCTGGACTGATTGCTCTTACTTTAGCTGTAAACTGGATTGTGTAACTTCCTGTACCCCTCATGGAAGGGTAGATTTTTTTACTTTTTTTTTCATTTACAAAAATGAACTTGAAGATGAGATGCTTTTGTCCATTTGGGGTGCGTGTCCAAACCCTCTGGATTTTCCTTGGGATTTTCCTTGCAATTTCTTCTCCTGCTGGCTGAAGGATTTCCTGTAATCCACTGTGACCAGCTGAAACTCACACCTAAAATGTCCAATTTTTCCTTTTGGATTTGGTGAGTCTTTGCTGACAGCTTGGGAGCAGTGGATTACAACTATGAGATTTTTAATATTTTAGCATCTTCCTTACACTGAGATTTGTTTAGTGCATCCTTCTCCTAAGCTGGGCAAGGGGAGATTTTTGCAGTACAATTAATTTTCTAAAATTTCTCCTCTGGTACAATTTCTTTGACACAAACAAAGGTGGTTGCAGATTCTTTGTGTCCCCTGGTGTGTTATTCCCATCCTTCCCCAATTCTCTGTCTGTATTAAACTGCCTCCTGTGCAGTCCAGGCCAGTTCTCTAAACCAGACCAGTGAAATTGGTTTGTTTGGGTTTTTTTCCTTTTTTTTTTTTTGTTTAAGTAACACTCTTCAGCGTGCCTGCTCTCTCTGCCAAAATATCCCCTGCAATAAGGTAATAAATCTTTTTTTTTTGGTTTTTTTTTTGCAAGATGTGGAAATCAAATTGTACTCCAGTTCTGACAGGAGAACCAGCCTGTACCTGGGTTCTCCAAACCAGGATTAAGCCTTTGAGTGCTGCCAAGCCAAGGCCACCTTCTGGGGCTGTTGGAAGCCGTGGTGAGCTTGTCCTGCAGGGTCACACCGTGGTTCTGCATCGTGTGTTTGCAGGACAATCTGCTCCTCATCTCTCCAGATGTGAGAGCAAGGCAGTTGCTGCCTCTGCACCCATGAGATTTCACTTTTATTCTTAATTTTCTAAAGAGAAAATGAGCTTGGTTGTGCTTTTAAATGTCCTTGCAAGCAAAAGAATTTCGAGTCAGAGCAGAAGGAAACTCTCAGTTGTGGGGTTCTGATTTTGCCCTTTTGGGTTTCCAAGAAAGACATCCCGTAGGAAATATTTGATGCTCCCATTTTAAATTTTTGCCTGTAACTCCAGACTCCACCCTACGGTGAGAACTTGAGGCATAGGATGCTTTGCAATGGTGGAGTTAAAAACTTCTAGCTCTAGGGAAAGTTATTAGGTGTATTCTAGGCAGTATCTGGACTGCTGAAGAGGATTTTAAAAAGAAAATAAAATGGAATTGGGGTACAAAAATCCAGGAGAGATGCATCTGTGAAGGTTTGATCTGATCTCTCAAACACTTGCATTTTTGTGTGCTGTAAAAAATGAGATCTGCAGTGCAGGTGGCCCTGTGTGCCACCAGTTCCTGAGCATTTCTTATTTAATGTTCTTTCTCTGGGTGACCCACAGGCTGTCAGGCTGGGAATGGCTGTGATGAGTCTCTGCTTTGCAGGAGTTGTTTGAATTTGCAAATTTGGGATGTCAGTTTGTCCCTGGGATGTGGGAGAGAGGGGCAGGGAGGAGGAGCAGCCCTGCCGTGTCTGGTACAGCAATGTTTAAAGCACAAGTCTTTTACATTTCTACTGTGGAGACTGTTAAGGAGTTCTGGCATTTGTCTTTTTAATTTGCAACCTTATGTTAATAAACTGTTAGCCTTTTTAGTTCCATAATTAAAAATAAAACTCTTACGTGTTTTGATTGGCTTCTTGTTGCACTCCTGTTGCAAAATCAATCGAAAGGGGCATTTTTTCATTAGTTTTTAATGATAATTTCAGTGAGCTGAGCGTTATCACACAGTGAAATCACTGGGAGCCAGGTCACTGTGGTGGAAGTCAGCACGAGGCTCTTTTGTAACCAGCCCTGAGTCATGTCTGGACATTCAGTGCCTGGTTTTGTACAGTACCAAGTGTCCCAACCTCCCTTTCTGTAAGGAAAGGTGAGCCCCCTGTGCTTGGGGCTTGCTGGGTTTGGCTTTAGTCACTGTGCCCTTTGGTAAATGAAGCAACCCAATTTTTGTCCCCCCCCCTCCTTTAATGTCCGCTCAGCCTTGCTTCATAACTGTGTAGAAATAAATGTCTGAGGCAGTTTTTAAAGATGGAACAGTAAAGGGTTACAACACAGTGAGTTTGTGCTCAGGGTGTCTGCACCATCTTAAAAATCCAATTCCCTTTATGTTGGGAAGATCTTTGTGAAGGAAGAGATCCTGCCTGTTCCAGTGATTGGGACTCACATTTCCTCAAGTGATGGGCTGGTGCTGAAATTTACTCTGTAAATTATAAATAAAGGCTCTGGGGAAGGTGCTTGTCCAAATCCCAGCCTGCTGCAACTCAGTCCCAAACTTTTCCAGCCTATCTTTATAAAAAACCCAACCCAACCCCAACCAAGCCAATTAATTGGTTAATTTTTACCAATTTCCACTGAGAATAAATTAATCTGTGTCCTGAAAATATGTCCTAGGGCCAGACCTACCTGAAAGGGAAGTGGTGTGTGCAGGTGAGCTGGGTTATGGGGAAAGGGATGGAGGTGACAGTGACACAGGAGCAGGGGCTGGGCAGGGGAATTGGTGTCCCTTGGGGCTGAGGGACATGGGACTGGGGTCACTGGTGTCCCTTGGGGCTGAGGGACATGGGATCGGGGTCACTGGTGTCCCTTGGGGCTGAGGGACATGGGATCGGGGTCACTGGTGTCCCTTGGGGCTGAGGGACATGGGACTGGTGTCCCTGGTGTCCCTTGGGGCTGCGGGACATGGGACTGGGGTCACTGGTGTCCCTTGGGGCTGAGGGACATGGGACTGGGGTCACTGGTGTCCCTTGGGGCTGAGGGACATGGGACTGGGGTCACTGGTGTCCCTGGTGTCCCTTGGGGCTGATGGACATGGGACTGGGGTCACTNTCCCTTGGGGCTGAGGGACATGGGATCAGTGTCACTGGTGTCCCTGGTGTCCCTTGGGCCTGAGGGACATGGGCAGGGCAGGAGGAACCAGTTTCACCCTCATTGATGGAGAGAAGGAACTGGTGGTGAACAGCAGGCGGGACTGACGGACAGGGGGTGCCCAGGTGGGCTCTGGGGACAATGCCCGGGTGGGCACGGGACAATGCCAGCAGGTCTGTACCGCGGTAGTGCCCAGACGGTACCAGGGACGGTGCCCAGGGCGGCAGCAGGGCGTGATGCTCAGGTGGGCACCAGGGATGGTGCTCGGATGTGTGCCAGGTGTATCCTGGCTCTGTCCCGGCTCTGTCCCCGCTCTGTCCCGGCTGTATCCCGGCTCTATCCCGGCTCTATCCCAGCTCTATCCCGCCTCTATCCCGGCTCTATCCCGGCTCTATCCCGCCTCTATCCCCGCTCTATCCCGCCTCTGTCCCCGCTCTATCCCGGCTCTATCCCGCCTCTATCCCGCCTCTATCNGCTCTATCCCGGCTCTATCCCGGCTCTGTCCCCGCTCTATCCCGGCTCTATCCCAGCTCTATCCCAGCTCTGTCCCAGCTCTGTCCCCGCTGTATCCCGGCTCTATCCCGGCTCTATCCCCGCTCTGTCCCCGCTCTATCCCGGCTCTGTCCCCGCTCTATCCCGGCTCTGTCCCAGCTCTATCCCGGCTCTATCCCGGCTCTGTCCCCGCTCTATCCCGGCTCTATCCCAGCTCTATCCCAGCTCTGTCCCAGCTCTGTCCCCGCTGTATCCCGGCTCTATCCCGGCTCTATCCCGGCTCTGTCCCCGCTCTATCCCGGCTCTGTCCCCGCTCTGTCCCAGCTCTGTCCCCGCTGCAGTGCTGCCCTCCGGCCGCCAGGGGACGCGGCTCCGGGGGCCGCGCGGCGCAGGCGGAAGCGGAGGCGGAAGCGCCTCTGGCTCCTCTTCCGGGCGGGCGGCGCGGCGGCGGCAGCGGGTGAGGCACCGGGAGCCGCCATCCGCGGCCATCGGGGCCATCCGTGGCCCTCTCCGGCCGGCGGAGCCTCCGCGGGGCAGCGGCGGGGAGCGGGAAGGGGCTCGGGTGGCCAGGGGCCCGCCCGGGGCTGCGGGATGGGGAGAGCTCGGGATCCGGGGGAGCTCGGCCTCCTTCAGGCTGCGCTTTCCCGGTGCGTTATTGAGTTAACGCAGCCCAGCCCGCGTGGGAGGTGCCGTGTGTACACTTAGAAGTTGGGCAGTTGAGCGAAAGCGGCCTTTAATTTAATTTACCCTTGATTTAATTTGTCCTTTGCTGTCAGGATCAGTGGTGCCATGACAGGCAGTCCTGTAGCGCAGTTGTTAAAGTTTAGGAAAGGCCAGAAGTATCTTGGGTTTGCAGATGCGTTACCTGTACGCTGTAGTGAGGGGAGCTGCTGGAGCTCTCTGCAAGCCCAAAATGCACGTTTTTATAAATGGATATAAATAAGGGTGGTGTGAGTGCAGGGCAGGATCCAGGTGTCCTGAGCGCTGAGAACGCGGAGCTTTGGATTGGGAGATCGGTCTGATGTGCACGTGTGTCAATCGCAGGGTCTCTGTCAGTCAGGGCAGAGGCGTCAACTCATTTGGAGTCCGGGATATCAGGGTTTGTTGATCGGTGCTGGGATTTAGAACAATGGAAATTGCTTTTTTAATATTTTTGCTTTTTTATGCCGCGGCACACTCTGGGGGCGTGGTTGATGGGGTGTAGTGTGTGTGTGCTCCGAGCACCTCTCCAACTGCTGGGTTTTGGGTTTTTTTGTGCAGCCAAAATGAAGTTCAACCCCTTTGTGACCTCGGACCGTAGCAAGAACCGCAAGAGGCACTTCAATGCCCCCTCCCACATCCGCAGGAAAATCATGTCCTCGCCGCTGTCCAAGGAGCTGCGGCAGAAGTACAACGTGCGCTCCATGCCCATCCGCAAGGACGACGAGGTCCAGGTACTGCCCTGCCCCGCCCCAGCTTCTCCCCGTGGAGTTTTCAGCAGGAATTTCCCCATGGAAAGCGTGCTCAGGCCTTGGAAGTGCCCAGGGAGGGTTGGAGTGCCCATCCTTGGAGTGTCCCAGGAAGGGCTGAAGTGTCCACTCGGTGCTCTGGGCTTGGGACAAGATGGGGATGGGGCATAATTTGGATTTAAAGATCTTGGAAGTGTTTTCCAAGCCAGCTGATTCTGGCATTCTGTTTTCATGTGCAGTCTGTGCAAAAGGGAAGGATGAGATAAGCTCTCATTGGTGCTGGAGCTTTGCCTTCAGCATGGCAGAAATAACCTAAGTTAATCAAGCCATGACTTGGGCTGCCTTAAACTCATTTCAGTGACAGGGATGATACCAGGAACACAACTGTGCTGGCAGTTCTGCTGCACTTCAGCTGCATGCATTGATCATTGTGCTGCACTGAAAACTTTAAACAATAAAGCACAAAGCAAATAATTGTTTCTTTTTTATGGACTGTTTGCTACCTCTGATATTTAAAAGATTGAATTAGAAATTACTCCAAGCTAAGTGGCTTTTTTATATAAAACACAATGATAGGTGAAAAATTAGGGTAAAAACTGTTAAAAATTGGGACTTGGCTGTCACTGTCTGAATGAACAAAGACACAAAGACTCTGATTTATCAGAAAGTAAAGTGGGCTATTTTTTATTAAATTCTACTGCGCTATATAGACCCTTTTGCTACTACTGAAAGTTGATTGGTTAACAGTAATAACATCTCTCTATTGCCATAGGTTAAATGAAAGAAACAATGTGGAAGGTGTTAATGAAAAACAGTGTGAGGAAAACACCGCCTATTGTTTTGAGAGGGAACTTACTTAAAAAAATTTGTTTGTATAATTTCTTGGGAAAGTGAAAAGTCTTTCTCTCGGGAAGCAGTTAGCAGGCCTGCTGCTAGAATTTCTCACACAGACTCTCAGCTCCACACTTGGCTGCAAAGCTGCAGAGCTCCTTATTAGAGTTTACTCCAGAGAAAATGGGGGAGAAGCACAGTCCTGATCCTTTATATGTTCCATGTTAGTACTGCTGAAATTGTCAGGTCACTTATGCCTTTGTGCCTCGTGTGTGCAAGGAGCAGAGCTGGGCTTGGACCCCGTGCAGCTCAGCTGGTGGTTCAGTCCTGGTTTGTGAGGTGGGCTGGCTGTTGCAGGGCTGCTTTTTGTGCTGTGTGCAGGTGGTGCGAGGACACTACAAGGGCCAGCAGATCGGGAAGGTGGTGCAGGTGTACAGGAAGAAGTACGTGATCTACATTGAGCGCGTGCAGCGGGAGAAGGCCAACGGCACCACCGTGCACGTGGGCATCCACCCCAGCAAGGTAGGGCACACCTGGGGCTGGCACTGCCAGCAGGGCTGGGGGCAGATGGGTGCTCTGGGATTGGTTGGGACTTGTTACCAAGTGGTGGGAATGCACCTGGGTCAGGGCAGTCCCTGGGATCAGCAGATGGAGCAGCCCTGGGAGAAGCATCTGGGGGTGCTGGTGGCCAAGAGCTGGACCTGCCCTAGCCCCAGGAGCCCCTCATGCCCTGGGCTGATCCCCAGAGGCAGCAGGAAAGGGGTTGGGATTGTGGCCCTGTGCCCCCTCAGGTGAGACCCCACCTGCAGAGCTGGCCCAGCCCTGGGCCCAGCCCAGCAAGGAGCTGGAGCTGCTGCAGAGAGCCCAGGGGAGGCTCCAGGGATCAGAGGGATGGAGCAGTTCTGCTGGGAGAGCTGGGGTTGTTCACCTGGAGAGGAGAAGCTTTGGGGTGACACAACTGTGGCCTCACAGTGCCTGAAGGTGCCAGCAATGGAGAGAGAACTTGACAAGGGCCTAGAGGGATGTGAATGGCTTCACACTGACAGAGCAGGGTTAGATGGGATATTGGGAAGAAATTCTTCCCTATGAGGGTGGGCAGGCCCTGGCACAGAATGCCCAGAGCAGCTGTGGCTGCCCCTGGATCCCTGGCAGTGTCCAAGGTTGGAGGGGGCTTGGAGCCACCTGGGCTAGTAGAAGGTCTCCCTGCCTATGCCAGGGGTGGCACCGGGTGAGGTTAAGGTCCCTTCCCACCCAAGGCATTGTGTGGTTCTGTGAGTAACAAATGGAGATGCTGCCTCAAGGAAGTGTTAAAGTGTCATAAGCAGAGATGTGAGCTGAAACCACAAACTCCTCATTGTTTCTAGGAGTTGAAAATTGATAGAAACTTTGGAATTTTGCTAAAATATGTCTTTGAAGAGACTGATGTTTTCAAAGCATAAAATGGATCACTTAAAACAATCCTCCTTCTTTCCTGTGTGGCACTTGCACTGGATGAGGAGGTCTTGGAGAGGCTTAAAGAGATGCTCAGCATTGTGATTGCTCTTGCAGGCAGTTGTGAACTGAGTACTTCTGAACCTGGGTTTAGCCTGAGGTATTCAGAGCTGGTGAAAACCAGGCAAAGCCTGTTTAGATCATAACAGGAACATGTCAAACTAAACACAAAAGCTTGCCACAACCTGGTTCGAAGCAGATGAATTCAGTGTGCTTCAGCCTTGCCATGTGGGCACAAAGATGGAAGTGTTGGTGGAAAAAATCCATTTGTAACAGGTTTTCTGGTGTAGATGGTTGGTGTGTTCAGCAGAGGAAGGACAGGATTATTCCAAAATATTATGACTTGTGTGCAGCAACAACATCTGACTGACAAGGTGACATTGTGGTGTAGCCAGTGCATGTATCTGTGTGCTGAATAGCAGTGAGGGAAACAGAAATTTCTGCTGGTTCTTCACTCTGGGAAAAATTTCATTAATTGGGAACTAGACCTCAATAAAGCTTTGCATAAAGATTCTGGTGTTTAATGCAGAGAGCAGAGGAATGTTCTGTTATAGACTTGCAGTGGGCTGTGTGAGCAGTTTGTACCTCTCCTGGGCAAAGAGGTGGGAATTACAACTGAGACTTAAATGCACAAGGAATTAAGGAGAAAATGTGCCTGTATGGGATTTCTAGGATTTGATTGTTAGTTCTATTTTCCAGGTAGTGCTTTCAGTAATACCAACACATCGATTTCTTTGCCAGTTTGAGGAGGCAGGAACGGGAATTGTTGGATGAATTCTTCTTGCCTGGGAGGGTGGTGAGGCAGAGGGTGCCTGGAGAAGCTGTGGCTGCCCCTGGAAGTGTGCAAGGCCAGCTTTGAGTGCTGCCTTTGTGCTGTGGCTCAGGTGGATTTGGCACTGTCTGCTGCCCTTCCCTCTGGCCGGGGAGCTGAATTGCTTGTGCTCTGTGCAGGTGGTGATCACCAGGCTAAAGCTGGACAAGGACCGCAAGAAGATCCTGGAGCGCAAGGCCAAGTCCCGCCAGGTGGGCAAGGAGAAGGGCAAGTACAAGGAGGAGACAATCGAGAAGATGCAGGAGTAGATGGTTTCCTCATTGACACCATTAAAAAAACTGCTAAAATTCAACCTGTCCTGTGTCGTCTTTCAACGATCTTGATGTGTCCTGCTCAGCAATTAAATATTGCTACTTGTTTTTTGACTTTGTAACAAATGCACTAAATTAAAAAGGTCTTTGTACCTGTTTTTACTGTTAAGAAATACAGTTTCTTTTCCCTGTAAAGAAATGTTTCAGCCATCCTGAAGGAGCGGTGCAGTCCTGAAACATCCATCGTAACAGTCATTGTGTTTCTGTCTCTTCATTAGATGTGTCCATGCTTTTTTTGATGTTAACATGTTAATTCTGTGCACTGTATACATAATTAATTCACGTTTTATATTAATGAGGTGAAAAGGTTTTATGAGCAGTGCTCACAAGGCAGAGCTGACTGGTTTGGGAAGGGATGGGGTGAAGCAGTTGGTGGTGGTGCAATTTTGGATGGATTTTCTGTGAGAGATCTTTCCTGGCACTTTGTACCTCCATAATTGGGAGCTGCTGCAGTGTGTTGAGAACAGCCCTGCAGCTGAGTGAATTTACTGGCTCAGTGAATGGGCCCCTAATTGCTGCTACAGAGGGAAAGNGGTCCCGCGCCGCGCGCTCCCGCCGGCCCCGTGACGTTGCGGGCGCTGATTGGCGAGCGCCGGGCGGGGCGTGGCGCGAGGCACCGCCTCCGCTCCCCTCAGAGCGCGGCCATGGCGTACGGCGGCCTCGCGGTGCCGATCATCGTCATGAGCGTGTTCTGGGGGGTGGTCGGCGGCGTCCTGCCCTGGCTCGTACCCAAGGGGCCGAACCGCGGGTGAGTGACCGGGGGGCGGCGGGCACCGGGCACCTTCCCTTCCGTCCCCCGCGGGGGTGGGGGGAGGCCCCAGCGGAGGCGGCCCAGGAGCCCTGAGGCGCCCCGAGGTTGCCCGGGCCCGGGGCCGCCGTAGTCCCGCGGGCGCAGCGCTGGCGCAGCACGGAGGGGCCCGGGCCCGGCCAAGGTGCCGCGGAGCAGCCGCCCCTGGGGCTGCCAGAGCCGCGCGGTGCCCCCGGAGCCCCTGACGGGTTTGGGTTTCCCCNAGTGACCGGGGGGCGGCGGGCACCGGGCACCTTCCCTTCCGTCCCCCGCGGGGGTGGGGGGAGGCCCCAGCGGAGGCGGCCCAGGAGCCCTGAGGCGCCCCGAGGTTGCCCGGGCCCGGGGCCGCCGTAGTCCCGCGGGCGCAGCGCTGGCGCAGCACGGAGGGGCCCGGGCCCGGCCAAGGTGCCGCGGAGCAGCCGCCCCTGGGGCTGCCAGAGCCGCGCGGTGCCCCCGGAGCCCCTGACGGGTTTGGGTTTCCCCTGAGGCCCTGGCACAGGGTGCGCAGAGCAGCTGTGGCTGCCCTAGGATCCCTGGCAGTGCCCAGGGCCAGGGTGGACATTGGGGCTTGGAGCCACCTGGGACAGTAGAAGGTGTCCCTGCCCCTGGCAGGAGGTGGAACGAAGTGAGGCTTAAGATCCATTCCGACCCAAACCATTCTGTGAAACCTCTGCAGGCAGAACGTCCTGTGTCAAGGTGGTTCCTTGTCAGGCGGTATTTGAACAACTTCCTCTTTCTTTCCTTACTTGACGTTTCCTAACTTCCTCCACCGTCCTCTGGTTTCACACTGGGTGAGACTGGAGAGGCTGCAATAGTGGATTTCTGGGTTAAATGTGTGCTAGTGCCCTTGTAGCTGAGGATAACAGCAGAGCTTCTAAGCTGAGGTTTTTCCTGCAGTGATTGTGGCTGCTCAGATTAAAAAGCAGACAAGTTTTTTTGTTTCTCTTTTCTCTAGGAGATAATGGCTTCTTAATCTCTCTTCCTCTCTCTGACACTCCCTCTTCTCCACAGGTACCAACTGTCTTTTCTCTCAATTCTTTATCTAAACCCTCAATATTCCTCAAGCTCTGATATTTCCTGCCTCGCTTTCAAACCTCATGTGTGTTTGATGCCTGGAAATGTGCCTGTCCTCAGAAATACCTTGGAAAAATGGCTTCCAGGCATGGAAGTGTGGGAATTCTGTGCCTCACCAACAGAAGTTACTGACCTACCATGAGGTTTTGTTACTCATGGTTTGGGGGAGGAAATACATAGATGGAAATCTTTTTATAATTTGAAAACAAAAAACCCACTCCACTTTGCCACTGAGTTCCATGAGGTGCAGAAAATCTCATTTCCTCTCCTCCCATTTCAAACCCATTTGTGTGTGTATAGCTGCAGTTTTGCCATTTTCAATTTCAAGAGCTTGGTTCTTCTTTTCAGCTTTCCAGTGCTTTCTGACACAGTTGTGTTTCACCAAGAAAGGAAAATTTTACACTGCAGCTTTGAGGTTTTACTTTATATTCAATTTGTAAACCCCTCATTCATCATAGAAAATTAAAAGTGACAATTTGGCACTAAAATTTTCTTTAAGTAGAATTCTGCAGATGGAGAAAGTATTTCTTGTGTGCATTCAGCCTCAGTGGTTCACTAATGTGAAGGACACTGCATCAGATGTTGCTGCTGTTCACAGAGATTTTGTTAAATCCAGCTGTAAACTGTTTGGCAGAGCTGTGTCAGTCCTGCAGATCTGAGCCTCTGCAGTTTACTCAGCTGGAAGAAGCCAGAACATTCATGTTGAGTCATCTTTCATATGATCAAAGTTAAACTTGTCCTTGTTTGCTGTGGGTTTTTTCTTTCCCTGTGTGCCTTGTGGTCAGTCACAACACCACACCTGATCACATTTCTCCTTCTTCTTGGCAGAGTTATCAACACCATGCTGGTGACCTGTGCTGTTTGCTGCTACCTGTTGTAAGTACAAATAATGCCCTGCCTCTGAAGCAAGGCCCACTCCTGTTGTAATCACAAGTTCCTTTTTTATAGCCTCAGAGCAGTTAGAAGCTTTTTGAATGTGTCACAGAGATTCAGACACATTCTTTGACAGCTTTTGGAATTCGGAGTTCTAAAGACCTTCAGTGTGCTGGAGAAATTTTCCCATTGGAAAATACTGAATTGAAAGGAACCTGAATTCCTCCTATTGTCCTCTGACACGTAACTGAGCTGTCCTCTGCATGGACTGGCTATTCCTCCTCTCCAGTTCCCTGCCTCATTTGCTCACAAGTATAATGATACTTGGTCAATTCTAAGATTTTTCTGTTTCTTAGGGGTTTTTTGCCTTTTTCATTTCCACTTTATATTCAGAGGTAATACTAATTCAAACCCACTGAACAGTTTTGCGTTTAGATTCCTTGAATATATTCTCAAAATCTGGTAGAGTGGTGGGTGGAAAAGCTGCTGCATGGTTTTTTTTTAGTGAGATTTTGATATATTAAGATAATTTCTGTTTAAATGTGCTGTGTATTTGGAGGCTGCCTCCTTTCTGTAAGAGATTTAGTAGCAATTACAAAGTGACTTGTTGAGAGCTCTTCATATAATGTTTTTTTATCAGGATTTAAGCCAGCTGTAGCTGGTAACTGCAAGACAAAGCTTGCTTGTGTTTTTCTCTCTCTCTTTTCAAAGACTGTAGAGACTGATCTTGTGAAAAAAACTGCTGTGCAGAAATAACTTTGAAAGAATTTGTTATGGAAAATAAAGTGGTAAAAGTCTGGTTTGATCTTAAGGGTTAACTTGTTATAAAAATTATTATTTGGAGTTCTATTTGAACCTGAGTGGTATTTGTACTTTCTTAAACTATTTAGGCATTGTTTATGCCATTCAAAGGAATTTAATATGAATATTTAGAGAATTGCATCTCAGTGTTGACATGTTCCAGGAGAGGCCTGTTGGGTTAGACTGTGGTACAGCTTACACAGGTTTGGTTTAGGTTAATTGTGTGATATTCAAGGTTAGTGTCAGTTTATAGCCTAGAAAATTTATTTCTATTCAGAGTATTTGATCTGTGAACTCCTAAGAATTCATTCTTGCTTAACTGTAAAAGTCCAGCAAACTTTGGCCTGTTTTATATCCACAGAAGTTTTTAAATTTAAGTTTTGCTGAGTGGATATGGAAATTTGGGAATTTGTACAAGCAGCTTGAATTTGGGGTTGAAATTTGGGAATCTCAGTGCTATGAATGTCTCCTTGCCCTGCACGTGGAGTTTGTAGCAGCCCAGTCTCATAACAGGTCCCAAATGTTTGGCTAAGAAAGGACAAATTCTTTGGTGATTTTTACTGGGTTGCTGCATTTATGTTACAGTAAGTTGGGTAGTTTTTAATTAGGAGAAGGGTTGAGCTTTGTTTTGGTTTTGTTTAAATTTAAAGCCCTCACTTGGGTTTTTTTCTACAGAAATCATGTCCCACTCTTCTAAAATCCTTGAGGGTTAGGGTTTGGTGTCTGTATTGTTTGAAGGAGAGCTTTCCTTGAAGTAGAGGCTGTGTGGCATCTGCAGCGTCCTCTGGATTGTGATGTGAAATGTATTTGATGTATTTGTTTAGAATTTCTTACTTTTTGGCTAAACCCTATCCCCGACTCTTCAAATATACAGTGGTATGTGACTTGTAGGTTTAGTTGTTTTTTGTTTTGTTTGGGTTTTTCTTTGTTTGTGTTTTTGTTGTTTTTGTTTTTTGTTTTTTTGAATCTAAACAGACCCATTATAAAGCCTACTGTCATGAACATGTTTTATAAACTGCTCTTGTGTGTCCAAGGGTTCTTTGGTGATTTTGTGGGCTCTAACTTGTTTTCTGAATTTCCTTTGGTTTTCTCCGGTTATACTTTAGGGGAAAAAAAACCCAGCAAAATCTTAGGATGTTTTCAGCTCTTGGTAGTTGTACCCAACCACATAAATTGCATTTGTAGTGTCTGCTTGCCAGAATGTAATGAAAAGCAGATTTTTCTCCTTGTGTTCCAAGACAGAACTTGCCTCATCACACAGTCTTTCTTTTTTTATTTGCTCATTTATTTTGTATAAAATTGTAGAACAACCCAGTTTGGAAAGGACCTCAAAAGATCTGGTCCAACCTTTTTCCTTCTGTTTAATTCAAACATATGGAAGTTTATTCTTCTTTTCCTTTTGGGGGAGGAGGCATTGAAAACATGTAAGACCTGAATTTTGAGTGGCTAAAGAAAGAGATTAATTTTTCATACCACCCTTGAAGGAAGCCCAAAGAATTGTTTGTGGGGGTTCTTCATTGGATATGTTAGGATTAAAATAATTTCTGCAGTCCCAGGTGTTTGTGTGTCCTTAGCACAAAGGTGGCTGGTGCTGTTCTGTGCTCCTCTATACAGCTGCGTAGTCTCTGCTAGACCTGCTCTTATACTCTTTGAGTTACCTTTCCAGTTGAAAGTAGGGAAAAACAATTTCCTGTCTTCATTAAACACCACAAACACCACAACACCTGATTGACAAATTGATTTTCACTGAACTGAATTTGAAGTCATTCACATTTCAACTTAAAGCTGTTTCTTCTGTATTTAGATTTAACAGTGCTAATTTTGAATAACCATATTGATTACATGGGATTCATTTGGTTGTTCTGTGGAAGATATTTGCATCTCATTTGTGTACAGATCCTGTACCCAGCAGCCTTTTGAAGAACAAACCATTCTCAGGAACCTCATAAAGTCTAAGGCAAAGTCCAAGGAGTTACTGCTGCAGAAATTAGAGGTTACACCATATTGTGAGGTACTGTCAGAGTCTAAATCTATTTTGCTGTGCACAAAGCAGTTCCTGAACAGTGTCATCATGTCCTAACAGAGGACAGGGTGCTTGGAAAATCGTATTATTTGCTACTGATTCTAACAGGATTAAAATATGGATGCCCAAATTGACATTTAAATAGAGATAGCAGGACCTTAATTTGTAACACGAGCACAGACAGATGGCAGTTGTGGTGGGAAGACCTTTTAAAAAATCTCTCTGGTACAACAGAAGGGACTTTAATTTCCTTGTCTGAGCTGGATAATTAACAGTAACTGTTCTAAGTGGGATCTGGTAGAATTTAAGGACCTGTGGGTGGCTCGAATGCCATACCTGCTTTTAGCAGCTCTGGAACATTGCATCTTGGATACAGAGGTTTGTTTTACTCTGAGTGCTGCATTTTGTTGTGTGTTGTCACGCTGGATTATTGTATAAAGCAGCATCACTTAGGCAAAACATGGGAAAAGCTTTTTCATGACTTACCTTGAATGCGAGGCAGTTGCAGCCTAACAACTGCTTTAAATTCCTCAGCCCTCGCAGAGCAGGGGGGAGGAATGTGCTGCTGCCCTAATGCCACCCTGCCTCAGAGCTCGGGTATCCAGCACGGCCCCTGCAAATGCCTTTGGAAACCTCCACGCTGCTTTTCCCAAAGCCTGGCTCCAGAGGCTGAGCCTCTGAATGTGCTCCCAGCTCCTTTAATTCACAGCCATGCTGAGCGTGAGCTCGGGAAGCAGTGAGAGGTGAGAGATTGGTGCAAGGAGTTCCTTCCTGCTCTGCAGTGGCAAAAGGAATAATGTGCTTTAACAGGCTTTTAGTGTTCTACCCTCCTCCCACTTGTGTTACTTCAGGATGCTGGAGGCAGATGGCACAGTGCTCTTTGGAGCTGTCTGTTGGATCTGAAAAATTAACCCTCACAAAAGAAATTCCGTGATAATTTTAAGAGCTAATTTGCTTTTCCCTTAAGTAGATTTAACACCATGGTCTCAAAATACATTATTGTCACTGCTTTGGACAACAAAGTAGAAACGTGTCAACCTAAAGGTTTTTGGCTGCTCTCAGTGGTGTCTTGCTGATGTTTTAATTCCATTGTAGCGCCTGCTACGTGTTCCAAGGCTTGTGTGACTGATAGACTGCTGCAGGCTCAGCTCCTTGTTTTAGCTGGAGTTCTACCCCGTGCAAAACTGAAAGGGGCATTGCAAAGAAATATTGGTAAATTTGAAGAGGATTGATATGTTTTCTTTAAGTCTGACCCACATCTTTTGCCCGTGGCTGTTGCAGGCATTTTGCAGGCGACCTGCACTTAGTTTGCTGGTCAGAGCATCAAGGTTTGTGTGGAATTTTCCATGACTGCCTAAGCACTCTGATACATTTGTGGCAGCTCCCATTACAAAGCTGCTCTGCTTTTTCTCCTCCTTACAAAGCATTCTAGAAATAGCAGACAGATGAGCCAGTGTGTTCACTAAATGTGTTTATATAGTTAGTATTTAACATAGATTTAAATCCATGGAAGCATCCATTGCTTTTTCTGATTCTTGTAACGTTTACAAAGCAAATATATCTTTTAACAGTGGAATATTTATTTCTGTTTAGCTTTCCTGGATTTTTTTCCACAAACTACATTCCTCTTGTTCTCAGTTCTGGCCATGGCTTCTGCAGTGTTAGTTTGTGCTCTGCTCCAGTGACAAGGCTGCTGTGCTGATGATCTGGGGTTTGTGTCATACTGGGGTTGTTCTTGTGGCATTCTTGTTTATGTTCTTCTGTAGCCTTTTGCTTCAGGTCTTTGACCTCTGTGCCAGGTTTAAATTCACTTTTGTTAAGTCTCTGAAAAATATACCATGTCTGCAAGGGCAGGTTGTTGTGCACTGAGAAGCAAATGCGAGAGAGGATGTTTCTCAGAGGTTGTTCTTTAAAGGATGCTTCAAAGGCACTGGAGAAGGGTCTGTCTCTTTTATGTTTCCATCTTCTGAGCCCCCAAATACCTGAGTTTCATGTGTCTCAAAACACTTTCCTGTCAAAAGAGAGGTGTGAGGGCAATGCTGTCAGGTGGTTTTGTGTTGCTTTCAATAGATCAGGGCAATCTATTTCGGTTTCAGTATGGTTTGGGGCCGTAACTTCATTGCTGGTGGCTGGTCTTTGTGTATGAGCTTGAGTAGAATTTTAATTTGAACCTAGACCTTCCTAAAATAGCCTCTTCTTCTCTGATAGTCTTTGTGTTTGGACAACCTTTCCATTGTCACAAGCTGTCATTTGGCTGATTTGTCTCTCTTGGGTTGGGGGGTTGTCTTGCAGTTGGCTGATTGCAATTCTGGCTCAACTCAACCCTCTCTTTGGGCCGCAGTTAAGCAATGAAACAATCTGGTATCTTAGATATCACTGGCCTTGAGGATATCTCTGCTGTGCTGCAGTTCATTGACAGGTGAGTATGATCAGATTTATTGCTATATTTGGTGTGTTAAAGCTTCAGGAGAGATTGAACAGCAATGTGAGCAGTGTGCTCAAACTACCGTAGCTCTTTTGTAGGAGAAATCTGTCTTTGTGTAGGCTGCAACAAAACATTTTGGATGTTAGTCTTGATTGGATACATGAAATTGAACTGAATTATTGACAGTCATTTTTCTTTCTATCCTGTCGTGTAGTGCTGTGTTCAGGGGTTTGTAAGGAGAACAAAACATTACTTCCAAAAAAAGATATAATTGGACTGGGGTAACATAAGTGGATTTCCTAATCTTTACCAATTGTTAAACCTCTCCTCAAGCCTGCTACCATTTCATCTAAGACCTGTCCTGATTTCCAAGGCAACACAGCATTGCCCTCATTCATCTGGGAAGTTGGAATGGGAGCTGCCATTAGAATGTTCTTTATCTCCTGAGCTCACAGCTTGATGGTTTATTTTGTTTTTAATGACAGCCTGTGTGCAGCTTTAATCCCGGGTGAGCCTGGTGGTTGCTATCTGGGCAGTGCTGCTGGAATGTGGTTCTTGCAGTTCCTGGGCTTTCTGACAGGGCCAGCAAAAATAAAGTGTTGTACTAAAAGTACCTTAATGCTGTTGGGCTTGTTCAGGAGGGCAGCATTTGGAATTGAAGGTTCAAATGAAGGAAATGTGGAAACAAGCAGCCATGATTATAGTTTTTAAGCTGGTAACTGAATAATTAAACACATTTTTTTTGTCCTTGTACAACACAGTCTCGGCTCAGTGCAGCAGGCAGTGACAGTTGATGTTATAGCTCTGTTAAATGCTTTCTGTGAAGTGTCCTGGACATTTGCTCCCCAGTTTCAGAGGAGGCTTCCTGTGAACTGGGCTGTTGTCAGACTGGGCCTGTGTGTGTGTCTGCAGCTCCTTTTAAGCGCCAAGCAGAAGCTAAAGGTAGACTTGGCCCTGCTTCAACTCCAGGCCTGTAATTAGCTCAGTCAGTCAAGCAGAATTTCCTAGGAGCATTTTCACTGCTTGGGTGCTAACATATAATTAGTTAGCTAAAACAGAGAACAGTATGTTTTGGTAATGGGCACAAAGATCCCTGGATCCCATAGGATGATTCAGTTGCCTGGGATCTGAAATTGGAGTTATCTCCAATAAATAAAAATTGGGCTTCACAGTCTGTGTGTTGAAACCAGCAAGGACAGGCAGGAGGTGAGATACAAACTCTGGACTCCTGCTAACAGAACTAGGCCTTTCCCCTCCGTTATAGTGAAGGATTTTCCAGAGAACTGGAATTAAATTTGTACCAAGGAAGAGAGGGAACTTGTGTGTTTGAAGATGACTGCAGAGTTTGAGGAGCTGTCATTTTTGAACTTATTAATGGAGCATTTCAGCCCTGCATAGCACATGCTGGTTTGTTACATGCAGGAGTTTAACCTTTCATCTGATTTTATTGGCTTGATTTTGGAATAAAATTAAGGTCGTTGTCTCTGAAAAAGAAAGGTTTAGAAAAGTAAAAGCATATAATAATCCTCAAATAACTGTTCTTTGTTGCTTGAATCTGCTGTCACAGGTCACACCACTGCAGAGTTGTTTGAGTGCTATTGCAGGACTGAGGTGCTCCATGTCCTGTCCTTGCTCCTGTGGAGTTTGTGCCTAGACAGGAGCTGTGAGGGAGATTCCATCTGATAAGAGCGGGGATATTTCTCTGACACTGCATGGATTCCCATCAGTGTAGCAACCAGTTATTTCTGGATTTTGAGCTGTGCTTTTCCAGCATTCAGGGGACATGTACTATACTTGTTTCTGCCTCCTGTTCCTCTCAGTTGAGGTTTGGGTGGATTAGTATGGAAAATGCAAAGAATTAGAATGAAGTGCTAACTCCCAAAGTAGGAAGATCCTTAAAAATAAGGATGATTAAAGCAAACCCATTTTACTTAACTGAGCAGCCTGAAAATGCTCCAGTAAGCTCCTCGTGTTCTGCTGAGGAGCTCTGCACATGCTGGCTTGATTGATCTGTGCCAAATTGCACAAGTTTGCTCTGTGTTTTCAGGCAGTCTCCCTCCCATCCAAGGGATGATTTTCTAGCAATTCAGTTGATACATCACCAAGTTAATGGCTTGGATGGCAGCGTGTAAGAGCATACAGAGCTCTGTAGCCATGGTAAATCCAGGCTGTGCACTCTTCCAAACTGTGATCCAACACTGCCTTTTCTCCTTAGCTTGGTGAGTTCACAGTCTGTGTTCTCAGAGCAGGAACTGTCTTTGTGCAAGTGGAGAAGGGCTGTCATCCAGCTCACTGGGTGCTGTAACAGCAATGAAAACATCGGAGGGAAATAATTGTTCCACCAGCTTATAATGTAACTAAAACTACTTGCAGTAACTTCAGAAGTGAAACTGCCAAGAAAACATCCACACAGATGAATGATCTCCAGTTCTTGACCACTGCTCAGTGCATTTGTGGAATGGAAATAGATGTGGTTAACAGCCAGGCCTTGAATTAGCAAACTGTCTCCATGGAAGGAATAATGAAGTTGCCTCTTGCTTTGCAGGTGAAGAAGAGATGAAAATCTCCACTGACCCAAAGGTGCCCTTTCTGTAGCTGTTTGGATCCGAAGCCTGCAGTAATGCCTTAACCTTTCTAATGTTCTTCAAGTGGCTTCTTCTAAGTCCTGTGTTTTTTCCTACTATTCCATTTAACAGAGTGCCTAATGCAATTATACTCTTTGGTGCTGTCAATTTTTGACTGTTAACTCCAGATGTGATGAAAATTTCTGTTGTTACGGGTCATGGAATCACATTTCCTATTCATTTTATCTGTAATAACACTTTATATTTGCAGGTCTTAGCTTGTGTGTCATTGTGCTGTTCACCCCTGTTCTGTTTGCACTGGACAAAAATGTGTGCAATAAACTGTGTGAGGAGAGGAGAAACAGTGGTACCACGTGCTGATGGCAATTTTTGCTTGTTTTTTCAAATGAATTGTATTCTTGAGAAACCTGGCCTTAAATTTTTCATGCCTGGAAATAAAACTAATCCTCTGCTTGAGACAGAATGTTCTTGTGCCATGTTTAACTGTTATTTTTTCTGTGGGTTTAATTGGATAGTTGGAGTTGAGCTGAGGATATTTAGATGATGTGGATAAATTGTAATGAAGTTAAATAGTAGGAATAGATGGGGGATTGTTGCCTGTATCAAGACCTCTGGGATAGATCTAGAATAGGATTAAATTTGCAATTTAAAATTGCTGAAAGGTGCAGGGATAAGTGAATGCTTGACTTGAGAGCCTCTTTTCCAAGAACTTCCCACTGTCTGAGGGGGACTCAGAGCAGCAAAGGTAATGTGGTTAATTTGGACAAAGCCTTCACAGTGATTTTGACAGGAGGCTGATTTAATCCCTGGCACATTTGGAGGATATTATAGGAGCAAATGGTTTGAATTGAATAGCAAACATTCCAGTTGTTCTGTACTGACCTGACCCTTGCATGTGGAATTGCAGACCTGGGAAAGCACATGGCAACGTAGGCAAGTCCTCAGTGTCAGCTGAGTCCCTGGGACTGGGGATGGATCTGGTCAGTTGTTTGCTGGGGAGCAGCTTCAGAGGGTATAAATGCTGCTTCCTGAATGCTTCCTTACCTCACGTCCAGATAAATTACAATTATTCCCTTTATTGTTATGCACAAGGACATAATGGAATGGTTAATATTTTATTTGCTTTTCCCTCTTGGGTAGCACCATTAACTTGTTCAGTGGGACAGCACTTATTTCTACACAGGAAATTCCAAGATCCTGACATGTAACTTGCAGTGATCCAAAACTGGACAGTGTGAATTGCAAAAGAAGGGAGAATGTGCCCATTATTACAAATAAGCATAGCAGCTGTTGAGACTGGAACAGTGGATTTTTTGGTCATGTTACCTTTTAAGAGCTGTATTTTACCATGCAGGATGTTGTACACCATCATGTTACACAGTCCGTACCAAATAATTCCTAGGAAAATTGAAACCAAGTGATCATATAAAAACCTGAAGGTTGTCGTTGGATTTTTGAAGTGTGTGGAGAATAAAATATGTTGACATTGTATGAGGAGAGGGAGAAAAATACTTCAAGATATCGTTGACAGATTTGAGATTTTGAAATATGTTGATCTTGCTTGTCATATTTAGCCTGAAGTGAAATATCCCAAAAGAAAACACTCAGTGACAAACAGTGCTGTTTATTGTGTTACCACTGTCTTTAACAAGCTTTCTATTTTAGGTTCTAAGCTATCACTTGCTCTAGAAGAGAGAAGTAAAACAGAGTTCCCATGGGGTGTCTCACTGGTGCTGAATTTAATGGAAAGAGCTATTCCAAGCCAGGACAAAGAAGCCATAGAGCAATTTTCACCTTCCCGGAAAGACATTCCCCTTTTCCAGAGGGGCTGATATTTCCTCTGAAGCCGATGCCAGGTGGTAGCATGACTGAAGAAGCTGAAAGAATAATGTTTTGTGTCTGTTCTGCTGGATGTTGCATGGCAGCTGGGGAATGGTCTGCTCCATGTGCCAGCAATTAACACTGCTAGGGATAATTTCTTTTTTTTTTGCATAACTGCAGGAAATGAGAACAGAGGGATTCAGCCATTGTTGTTTAACAAACAATGCAGGTACCAGAGCATTTATCACACATCCCTCTGTTTTCTGACAGCAGAAGAGAATGCAGAATGTTCAAGTGTAAAAGAAAGAAGTTTGTGCTTGAAATGAAAAACCTGTGCCTGTGTTGAAAGATATTTGGGTAAAATATGAGGAAGGTGAAGGAAGATGACTCTGTAGTCAAGTTGTGAAGACTTTTAAGTCATAAACTCTGGCACCATGTAGAGTGAGAGTTCAGGTCAGGGTCATTTCAAATGCTTGTAGCTGCTTTTGTTCATATTGTTTAGGAAATGCAGATATCTGCATCTCTGCCCCTCACAAGAAATTGTTCTGGAGACTTTATAGATGTGTATTTTTCCTCTAGTGGAAATCATGGAAGCATTTTACTCCTATGAAGGGCTGCGTTATCAGAGGTGGGTGGCTGCTCCCTTGTTTCCAGAATTAAATGTCATGGACTGTCTGGGGCAAAAATAGAATAAATGGGGTGAAATGCAAAAACTTCTTTAAGGAATAGAAGACATTCTTTACAAATAGCAAGATAAGAACGGGTGGGTCTATTTTTTGTTATTTTTATTAGTAATAATTTCTCCAGTTGTGTCTGAAGGAGTCCAGGCCAGCTACTTGTCACTGGGAAAGGTGCTTGTGCATGTAGCTGAAGACAGTAGGAAAAATACAAGAGCTGCAGATAGCAGACGGACGGATGAAGGGGGTAAGTGTGCGAGCAGGGGCTCAGAGCAGCAACACGGAGCTGTCGGGACGCCAGCCCAGCAGAGCCCCAAGAACT
>VWZV01014338.1:13645-48306 GCA_013397155.1 Irena cyanogastra
GGATTACACGTTAGGTATACAAAGTGTTAAAGTTTATGGTTGCACTTCATTGATTGTTGTATGTTAAAATAACCTCCTGTACCCTGTTTGTACCGCATCCCCAAAATGTTTGTACCCCATCCCCAATATGTTTGTACCCCTTCCGGATCCCAGACCCTAGTTACCTACCTTGCAAGTAGCATGTTGTATGTTCCTTTGCCCTCTGTCACTCCCTGGTTCACTTCCCCTTGGCCCCACTTCCTGTTTCCTGTTAGAGACTAGCCTGCCTGTCAAACTGTTGCCACCACCTCTATGAAAATGACTGGAACTCCCATAAAGCCCTGCTGCCACCAGAAGCTGAGTTCCTACTAGAAATCTTAGACAAAGACGAGCCAACACAAGATCCAGATTTATAAAAGATGGCACCACATCAGCAACATTCCAAGGTATTTGCAGATAGCTTTGAGATCTTCGCTGTAACTTAAGGACGCCCAGAGAGAGAGACACCCCCGGACTAGACGAACCAAATCGAGTTTCTGGGAATCCCGTGAAGGCGAACTCCCGGCTTTGCAGTAGCTGTGTGGCTGAGTGGCAGCATCGAAGCACACCTCCTCTTTGGCAGAGCGGCAGTGGCACAGGCAATCCCTCGAGCTTCCCCATTTTAATAAAGGCATATAATGGAGTTAATAACTATCTCCTGCCCTGTTTATTTATAACACTTCCTTTCTTCCTTCCTTCCCTCAGTAGAGTGAAGAGCAGTACCAGTGTGAGTTGTCATATCACAAGTGATCTCACTATACATCATGCAGTCATATCAATGCAAGGACCAATAAAGAATGTAATTATTGTATTGAAATCAAAGCACAGCACTATTTGAGCTACTAGAAGAAAATTAAGTCTGCCCCGGCCAAGAAGAGGGCACCCCCATATAACCTTTTCAGGAAGTTCCTACCATGATTAACCCTGAACCTAGTCTAATTTTTATAAGGTAATGGCTGTGACATCCCCCACTCTGCAGATCCTGTAAAATCCCCATGGGATTATCTAGAAATTACTGCTTGGTGCTGTCCTACATCTGAGACTACTCAGTTCAAGGGCATTAAAACAGCCTTAGACTATTGAAACAAAGCAGAGAGATATTAAATCAAGAATTTCTCATTACTTATGTTTATGTTCATTTTTCTAGCAGTTTCTGGGTTTTTTTTAATTTTGTCTGGAGGATTTTACACTTCCCAGAATGTTAGCTTTTCACGTATCCACAAATCTAACCTCTTGTCTGCAAGCAAAGTTTGTCCGGAATCCAGCAAGTTTATGAATCTGTTTCTGAGGGGAAAAGTGTATTTGCTGGCAGGATCAATTATGTAAATCAGGGGTTTTTAAGGCAGATCGCTGCGAACATCTGGGTTACCTCAAAGCAGTGTAAGGCAGGCTGATTTTAAATGTGGGTGTAATGTACACCAGCATGTTTTGCAGGGAGAAAGGTCCAGTTTGGATTCTCTGAGCTGGCTGGTGCTTCTTGACAGAAAACTCCTCTGAATCCCCAGAGTAACTAGACAGAACTCTGCAGTGCTTTGGGAGACTAAGACACAAAAATTAAACTTCTGGAACTTTCAGGTTGGAACACTTGCAGGAAAGAAGCAGTGTCATAAAATGGCCTTGGAGACTGCATCACAGACTCGAGGCAAGTGTCTGCCTAGAGCAAATTTTCACAGCTCAGTATAAAATCTTTGAAAATTAGTGGTTTTATGTGAGTACTAGCACAGCTTATACCATGAGATAGCTTAGTACCACGGAAATGCAGAAAACTCAAAATTAAGAGGAAAAATCAGACAAAAAATACATACTGGAGCTCAAAAGAAAATGAAGGTTAGAGCAATGTAACTTGACAGAACTGCTGAAAATTCTTTTTCATTTCCCTCCTTTCAAAATTTTTAATTTCGAGACAAAACACATCATGGTACTACTGTAATCAGCTTGAGGACCCAATTAATAGGTAATATTAGATTTAATGGAACCTCCTGATCCCAGATTCATGCTTTTGATCAGACCTACATGCAGAACATATATCTGAATGTGGGGGGAAAAAAAGAAAAAGAAAAAATGAGGTTCTGTTGTTGAATAACGGGGGCAAAGCTCTAAGTAGCAAGCTAAAGAGCAAAGCTGTTTTAGCAATGAAAGAAACAACCACAGGAATGTAAAAAATAGAAAACTGATGATCTAAGTCTTGGAAGTGGTGGGAACTGAAAAGATGATATTCTTTTTATCAAGGTTGTTGAATGATGTCAACTACAAGTTTTCCAGTTTTGACCAGTTTAGTGGTGAGAATCTGGTCAAACAATGACTGTTACTCACTATAATAGCAAAAGTACACTGCAGATGGCCCCTGCCGACAGAAAGACCACAGCACACAGAGCTTGTGTTACTACCTCTTGGGACACATCCGTCTTTAAAGGTGGAAAGGATGAGCCAGTAAAAACTTAGCCAAGTAATGACTTAGGTGAGACCTGCTAATAGCCTGAGATCATAAACATGTCTCCTTGTGTGTGCCTCTGTGGATCTGCCACCTAGCTCCCTACTTGGGCAGAAGGAGTAAATAAGTATCTCAGCTCTGTGTGTGGATAGGCTTCTTGCACAGTGGGCAGACAAATGCAATTTTGAGATGAAGGCCTTCAGAGGCAGACTATCCAGTAGAAGGCAAAGCCGTGACTTAGTGATCTGAAATTTGACTTTTCAAATCGTGCTGTCCCCTAAAACTCCTCTCCTCCTTTGTTTCAGTGTTTTGTTCTTTGCTTTGTTTTGAGTTTGTTCTACTTTCTTTCTTTTTTTTTCTTTTTTTTTTTTAAAGGTGTTAAATATGTTAATATTCATGTTCTATAAAATAGATACATTTTGATTTCTTCTGTGGATACTGCACTTCCTGCTTAGTAACAGTAAGGAGTGTTACTTTGACAAGCCTCTGTTTTACACTTCAGAATTTTTTCTTCTCCCTAAGGGGTATGATCATTCTATGCTCTGGTTATGGATCTCTTCTCTCTGAATTATCAATCTGCAGTGAAGTACCTCAATAACTGACCTTATTTTCAGGTGCTGAGCCCCTGGCAGCTCCCTTTAAAGTAAATGGAAGTTGCCAGAGGCTCAGCATTTCAGAATCAGGGCACTTAAATTTGTTGCCTATCTCTGGATTTAAGAACCTGGCTTGAGGTTCACTTTTCTTTTTTAACTTTGCTGTATAATCCAACATCAAGGGAAAAGTGATGAAAGCTTACTCGACTATGAGAAAGAAGGGATCCAGCTTTTCTTTCTGCTGGAGTTCGTTATTAAAGAGACAGTGTGCGTTAAAATTACACCTTTTAATTCAGGCATTTTTTCCAGTACGTTACAGCTATAAATAACAATTAAGATTATGCAGCTCAGAAGGGTTTTTTTCTTCTTCTTCTCTGACTTGTTAACTTTATGTTTGTGACAAGACTGCTAGTGAATCTGACATTTGCTCAGACTTGGTCAGGTTTACCTGAAATATTTCTAATGGGACACATCTTTTAGTTTGAACCAGTCTGCCAATCCTGTCAGATCATAAGAGGGCACTGAACTGCTTTGTTAATAGGCTGAAATCAAAAGAGACATAACTACAGATGTAATACTGTATCTTGTTCAGGACAGCAGATATTAATGAAGCAAGGTCACCTCCAGAGATATGTACTTGCTTTAAAGCAGCTAATACTTCTCAAAACCAAACAAATCAAGAATTACTCTCCATACACACAGGTTACTGTGATGACATTAATATTTTCTTACAGCTATTATTCTCCCGTATCTTGTACCTTTGTTTTGCTGCAGAGTTGTTTGTGACAAGTTTTTAGCTTTGAGTCACAGCAGGATAGTGCACTTGCACCTGAATAGAGGTATATACAGTTTTTGGGCCAGAGTTTTGGGAAACTAAGTCAGTTACTGCTGGTGTTCTCCTCTTTAAAAGGAGACATATATGTAGTACTAAAGATGCCACTAATTTTATTTCTTCATGAGAATATTTCCTGTAATGTTTTACCCTGCATTAGGAACTAGGTAATTTCCATTCCCTCTATTAAAGAAAAAGATGTACGCAGTATGAGCTGATGAAGAAGCTAACAAATATGCAAATCATCATAGCAGAGGAAAACATGATGAGCTTTCTTTATCAGAAATTTTATACAGTGATGAACATTAAACAACCAGGCAAATAGAAAGTAAAACCACTGTACAACTAATTTTAAAGTTATCAGGACTTGAATGATGTAGGAAAAAAATAAGTGAGACTTAAAAAAAAAATCAGGAAAAGGTATTATCTACCTCTTCAGCATCTCTGGAGTACTTCCACTGATGCACAAATATCTTATGTATTTCTGAGGGTGGTTAACAATTGTATAACACAAACTGTGAGTACCTCAAACATTTCCCTTGTCTAATCGGAAATTCCTGCCTTCAGAACTTCTACTTAACGTAAGTGCATAATAAGCAGGGCATTGAAAGTACCACTGCCTCCCAAGTAACACTATCTCTCCCCTCCACCAATCAATTTTTTTAATTCAGATATTATTTTGAGAATGGACCCCTGTAAATGGACACATCATTTTGAGAATGGACCCCTGTAAATATGCAGAGATAACAACATAAGTCCCAAGCATTTAATGACATAAATCATGCTGCAGTGAGTCATGTCACGAAAATGTTTTAATACTGTCCTTTTAGGAATTTTTTTTACTCTTGTTATTAATTCCTCAGAATTAAATCATTAAGGTATTTAACTTATTTCTGATTCATGTAGACTCAAAACTTTTTTTCATGAAAGTTTCGGTTTTGAAAGAGAATTTTAGCAGAAAAGTATAGTCTTAAAAAATAAAAAAAAAACCAAATATAAATAAGAGAATTACATAAGAGCTAGAGAAAAACTACGTGGCTCAAGTAATACCCCTTAACAAATAAAAACGTGTGGTACTGTTTATGTTAGAACAAGGCAAGCCAAGCTGGCAACGCTCCTCCTAATGCAGCCCAAGATACCACTGGCCTTTTTGCCATAGGGATAATTCTGGTGCATATTCACCTTGAGGCCCACCAGGATGCCTTGGCCCTTCTCCACAGAGTTGCTTTCCATCTGGGTGGTCCCCAGCATACACTGGTGCTTGAGGTGTTCCTCCCCATATGCAAGATGTTGCACCTTCCCTTGCGGAATTTTATGAGGTTGCTACCAGAGTGTTTCTCTAGCCTGCTGAAGTCCAGCTGGATGGCAGCATGATTATCTGATGTGTCAGCTATTTCACCCAGTTTTGTGTCATCAGGAAACCTGCTGAAGATATGCTCTGGCCCATTGTCCAGATCATTAATGAAGACAGTAAACAGGATTAGATCCAGTACTGGCCACTGGAGTACACCACCAGTTACTGGGCACCAATTTGATTTTGTGTAGCTGATCATCATCAGAGCCTGGTCATTCAGACAGTGTTCAGTATGATAATCCAGCTTACACACTGACATCTTCTCTTTGAGGATCTTATGGAAGCAGCGTCAAAGGCCTTACTGAAGTCCAAGCAGACAATATCCACTGCACTCCCCTTGTCTACCAAACAGTCATTTTGTCATAGAAGCTTAACAAATTGTCAGGCACACCACAAGATGGTCAAGTATGACAGAATGAGAAAAGGCTTTTTCCAGACATCACTAACAGTGTCATCTAGAACTCCCTGTAAGATTAAATGTTTGGTTCGTTTGTAGAACTACATACAGGTCCTTAGCATGCAGGCAGCCAAAGCTTTCCTTCGACTGTGTGGAAATGATATTCTGATTTGCTAGACCTTTTTCCTTTCTCGTAGGGATATTAAACTCAGGCCTGTCCTTGCCCTTCCCATAGTCGAGTAACAGCGGCTTTCCCAAAAGACTGTTATATTTCCTCTGGTGACACTCTTGGATGACTCCCATGCAAGCAGCCTTAAATCCTTCCCACTGACTTCCCTCTCGCAAAACTTAGAGGTTTTGTTGCAAAGCTGAATTCAGAAAAGTTGGGGAAGGAAGCAGGTAGGATGAGATGGACTGGCTGTCTTATCCTTAGCACTGGGTTCATGGTGCAGCCAATGTGAAGGCAGCAAGAGTGTGGGGAGCTACTTCCCAACTACAAGCAGTGCTGCTACTCCTCTCCAACCACTTAATGATGGAGGTTGGTTACTTCAGCTTTTTCTAGTCTGAGTAATAGTATAACTATTTTCTTTCTTTCACCTGAAAAATTGGCAAGTCAAATAGAAACATCCTATGAAATGAATACAGCTCACGGGTTGTCAACCACCAAATAATATACACAAAGACAGCCCAACTTCACTAAAAATGTTGAATTTTACTGCATTAATTAATGTGAACTGCTTTTCACTGCAATTGGTTCTCCATTGTCACATTCTAGAAGAAACCAGATACTGCTACTTAAAAGTAAACACAAGTAGTGAATCACATCTCTTATATTTATATACATTTGCATTGTAATATAAGCTCAGGAACAGCTAGACTCAATAAATCTGCTTTAAAAATTGCAATGTAAAAAATATTATAAGGTGCAATGGAATACTCAGATCTATCTTTGGTACTCTGAAATCTGGATAAAGTGAGTTACTTGAATGGGAAGATATATAAAAAAATTCTAGAGATTGGCAATTTTGGTGTATGCTATTGTTCTGGCTACATAGAAAAAATGACAGCACAGACTGGGTAGTTTGGGATTAGAAATTCTGTGCAAATTATAGCAGGACAATTAATTGACCTTGAAATCATTACTGAACTACTTGGCTACTGAGAAAGATGTAGCACGGAGTTGTGCTGGCCTCAGCATTAAAATTAACATCCACTCTAACTCAGGAATTAGTTATCTCATGTTCATGAAGTCTTACATTTTTGATCTGTACAATGTAAATACAGCAACTAAAGATACAGAATTGGAAATATTCATTTGGCTTTCCGTTTGCCAACCAATTTATTACAGTCTGCAAACAGATTGGTGAAATATTAAGTAATGTGTTAATTAGTCAAATTTCTTTCTTCATAGAAACTTCTGTGAAGTTTCATTATGTGAAAGAGATCTTAAAGATCATCTATTCCTGCCAGATGATTTGCTATGTATAGGGACACCTTCCACTACACCAGGTTGCTTGAAGCTTCATCCAGCCTGGCTTGAAAATTTCCAGGGATAAGGTATCATTGGTGTGGTGTTCTGTTTTTGAGGTTTTTTGATTGTTCTATTTTATTAAGGCATTTCTATGNATGGACCGGAATCCTGCACGGGCGGGCGTGTGGGCGCGTGGGCAGGTGGGTGCGCGAGAGAAACGCAACAATTGGAAACATAATACAGGGCCACTAACTAGAAGATAAAAGAGTTTGACTTTCACGGCAAAACTTACTGAATATTTCACAATTTCCTTCTACAACAATTTTCAAAGAAATAATATCACTTCTAAAACTCGTGGTGATCCTTTCAGTAGAAATGCTATCTTAACCATTCTGTCTTGCAGCTGAAATATCATTATTCATTGCACACATCAATTTCCTGATCTTCTTTTTTCACTGCGCAGTCCCATATCTCAGTACTTTTTCTGTGAACATAAGCACATTTTGATAACTAAAAAAAAATCATCCTAAGATTCTGAATTTGAAAAGTGCTGCTGACATGTAGCAATCTATTCACCTTTCTATGTGAAAGTCCAATTGGTTTCACTGGGAATTGTAACTGACAGATTTATAAAATTATCAAAACTCCGACCTCTCTTTTATTCACATAAAAATATAATATCATAGAGATATGTATCTGATAAAAGACTTAAGACAGCTGAAGATCTTCCCATTTCAGTTTTCATAGATTGACTAATTTGAGCTAAACATCATTTGAAATGGCAGCACAGGGAGTCCATGTGCTTGCAGTTAAGGTGTTAGTTTTACAGACTTAGAAATAATGGAGTCTGCCTAACTATAAGATTTGATGGAGTTTCAAAGCTTCTATTTCTGTTGGACAATTTATTCGATCTCTGTATTCTAGTCATCTATGCCACTGTATTTCAGTGTTCAAATCTCTTGACGCTTCATGTTAAAAACCCCCAAAACAGAACCCCTATTAAGTAAATATATCTTCAGAAAAAAAAACCCTATTAAGATGTTTACAGTGGACATGAATAGGTCTTGGTGAAGCTATAGGCTATGTCTTAATTTAAATGCTTTTTTCCCCTTATCCTGTGTTGTGCTGACCTAATTTTTCATGGAAGAAAAAGACAAAACAGAAAATCAATTAGATGATAACTCTTTGATGTCTCTTCCCAATGGAGGAGGAAAAGCTCTCAGGCAAATATTTTAGGAATAGTCATGATCTAATGCCAGGGGAAATCATCCACTATAAAAATACACTGAAGGGGGAAAGTTTTGCAGGATAGAAAAATTCAGAAAAAATGACAGAAATTGAATTAAAATAGCAGTGAAAATTATTATAGTAGTTGAAATCTCAGTAGTATCTGTGAACAAATTTTCTAGCAAAATTTATAGTAGATTATTTTAGTTTTGTTATTTGACTGGATTCCTTGAGACTGGATACTATCCCTGTCTTCTCTACTTACAACATCAGTTCCTGTGGCTATTCTAGCAGCAAAAGAAGTTCATTAAACCCAACTAACATAAATTTCATACTATATGTATCTGCTAAATCACAGTTCAGTTTTCACTGCCAGTCAGTCTTAGATATGTAACCACAGATCCTGCACAATAAACAAACATTTTCTTTGAGTATAAAAATGTTTGCCATAGCAGTTATCTATTTAATAGCTTTTCCATAGGGGTTCTGAAAAAAAAACCAAAACAAAAAGCCAAAGCCACAACAAAGACAACAACAACAAAACAAAACCACTTATCTTTTCATCCTAGTGGGATCAACACCTATTTTTTTTTTGTTCCCTTTCTCCTGAAAAGAATGTCTTAATGATAAAGCACACAATGAGATTTAGAGAATCAAAAACTTGGGCAACTACTCCTTTGGCGCCTTTGGCAGTCAGTTACTTAAAAATATTAGACAGTGTATCTCTGGCAGAAGGAAAATTAAAAAAAAACACAAATTTGAGCATGACAGTATTCAGATCTGAGCTTTATCTATACAGGATGGACCCCTCATAAAATGTCTTCTTGCCCTCTGCATCATTCCCTGTGTTACTCTGACCAAGCATAAAAACAACAGTATGGAATGCCTGGAACAGCAGCTTAAATTAAAACTGATTTTCCGACTTGCAAAAAGGCATACATAATTTTTCTACAAAAACTATACCTTCGTCTTCTATAGAAAAGTCAGCTGACAGACTCAGGAAATGCTTGAAAATAAGAGGTATCATTTGCAAACAACCAAGTCCAGCATTGGGAAACTTTCACTACAAGCAACCAAATGGAATTGCCTCCAGAATTACACAATTTGTTTGCTAAATTGTAGTGACTGTGACTCATACTAACAAAACACTTCTATAATATTCTATGTATTGCTTCAGTTTGGTTAATTTGACATTAGATGAATGACTCTTGTTTACATAATATCAAAGTCTAAGCTCTTGTTTAACTTAGACTTTAATATTGCATGCACAAAGTGATCTTCAAAAATTATTTTCAGCCTGACTGTGTTGCTATTTTATTCACATGTCAACAGCATGTGGTAAGCATGTACTGTAAATTGCTAATTGAACTTCAGGCTCTAAAACTAGTCAAAGTTCTAGAAAGAGCATGTAAGCAGGTGTTAAAACAGTGAATTTGACTAGTCTGATCAGCTGAATATACCTTGGAGCTATTTCTGGCTTAAATCCACCCTGTTCTGATTACTACTACTAGGTATAGTGGCTATGAATTGATCTATTCTCTTTTATGGAGATCCTTTATCCTCCCTCCTCTGGAGGCCACACATCCTCAAGAGAGTGACTTCCATAGCCTAGAAACACGCTATACCATGAAAAAAACCAACTGATAATAGCAGTAAAATTAACTTTAAGTTTTGTTTTCTGAACTTGTCTGAGACTACAGAGGCCTCTTTCAGTTCGGTAAGACATGGATAAATTTAGCTTAACATCTAAGAAAGCATTTTGAAACTCTAATTTTTGAATGGTATTCTCTTATTTCATTTGGCTTAGAAAATTAAAAAGCTCAGACTGTTTTACTGAGCCAAAAGTGTTCTGCACACTTTTGTCTCATCACATTTTAAACAGTTTCCTAACATCAGGATTATTAGGAAGAGCTTACCTTTATGTGATATACTAGCAAAGATAGTAGTTTCAAGGAATTGAGAATCTCAGTTAAACATTACTATTTACTTCAGCAGGCTACACCCAGTGACATTTGCTTCTACGGCTGTACACTGAGAAAAGCAAAAAATGAAAGATTCAGCTTTCAGGAAATCCTGATAATCAGACACTTGTGTGGCAAGTGCCACACCTGCATGCCACACTATGTGTGGCAAGACAAAAGCAAAAAGGCAGTGCAAAATTCCTCCTATATCTGGAAGGCATCTGGCTATAATTTTCTTCGTGGCTCCCAAGGACAGCATATTTCAGGTCTTTTTTCTACCCCCATAAAAACTTGAAAAATCCATCCATGACAACCTTTGGTGCTTAATAGTTAAATATTTGGCTTGAACTCCTTTAAACATAACAGTTTTAATCAGTTTATCTAGCTGTATCTTTAGTAAAACCACAGATATAAGATGGACAAACTACAAATAATAAGAAATAGTCTACAGCAAAATTGGCCTCTGACAGATATTACTTATGAAAGGTAATGAAATGGTTGCTCCTGGGGCACTTCATGCTACAGAGAGACTGCAAGGGAATTCAGTCCAAGCAAAAATATCCCAACAGAGATATCACAGTTATCATAATTTATGTTCTTAAGAAAGATTGAAACTTCTTTCAAATTATCTAACAGAATATTCTATTTTCCAGAATGTGAGATTATCTAAAGCTTTTCAGGAAAGCAGTATCCTATTTCCAGCTTTTGTCAGGTGGCACTTATGAAAATAGAAATTTCAGGTTTATAGTGAGTTGTGAATTAGTAATTTAAATTACCATGTTAAATTAAAATGGAAACATTAATGCAGGAGGTGCTTGCCACACCTCCATCCTTTCACCATGTTTAGTGACAACACTTTCACCTTTTCTCAGAAACAATATGACAGTATTCAAAGGCAAAGTTACATGAAAAATATTATATTAAAAGCTAATTCACTACTTATTAAGTATTACACAGCACTTTTATATCTAGATTTATTGGGAGGGTGTTTTACTTCTATCTTAGTCTGGAAGCAGCTTGGGGAAGGGCTCACAATCTGAGGGGCAGAGTTCATGCTATATCTGTCTCAAGGTGAAACACCTCAAACATACTCAAAATTTCTCTTTCTTCCTATTGTCTCTTCTCTCCAGGCTCAGTGAACCTGGAGGGTTCAAAGCACCATAACTGATTCTCTCTACTTATTTGTACTGAAGAGAAATCAAGGCTGACCACTGATCCACATTCACCTGCAATCCATGCTCAGTGGTAATCCCTATTTTCCTCATATTGCAGAGTTATAAGGACTAGGAATTTTAATTTTAAAGGGATTAATTTTAGGAAAAATAGTTCTTTCTCTTTAAAGAGGAAAATACGTCTCTGGCAAATTTGTGGCAGAAAAAGAAAATCCCCTTTTGAGGAAATCACAAAAACATGTTCTGAAATACAATTTCTTTAAAATCTGCAGTCAGGCTTTAGCAAGAGAAGGAATCTTTCCTCGAGGCACTAAGAAAGCTGTTTTGCTAAATTTGTACCCCACTCATTTACATGTAGACATAAAAATAAACAAATACTACTTTTTGTTGCCTCAGCTTCACCTGTTGTTCTGTTTCTTTTTAAATTATTCTCATAATTATTTCAGTCTGTTCCTGACCAAAGTGACTATGGCTGTGTAAATGCTGCAGGCTGACCATGTTTTCTGGAGCTGCTCTCTCTGTAGGTGTGGCCCTGGACTCCCACTTGATAAGCCACCCTGGGCATGATTCTATCTCCACCCACAGTTAGAATTCCTGTCCTGGTCCTGCCTGCTCCCATTCCTGGGGTTGTGGGGATAGAGCTGTTAGTCTTGCCTCCAGCAGCATCCAGCCCTCTGCAACATCCAGGCAGTTATTTTGGAAAAGTCTCACTTGGAAGAGTGTGCTGAGGCTGTGTAAACCAGCAATCCTCCTGAAACCACATTCAGTGAAACCACAGTCAAGCGGCATGGTGCCCTGAAAGAGGGTTTTATAGAGGAGCGATGACATTTGTTTCCAGGCCACCTTATTAACTGAGATCACCCAGCTGAGATGAGATGGTCCCTTCTGTGTCCAGACCAGATGACTGGCCATGTGGAGATCCCCAAGCAGCAGAAAAGGGAGTTACACATGGGTTCCTATAGCCACATGTCCTCAGTCCTGAGGGAGAGCCTCAGTGTGCCAAGATCTCCCAAAAGAACACGTGTAGCTCAGAGGTTGAACCTGAAGGTCTGTTCTCTCCTTGCATATGACCAACTTCAGATGGGTATCTGTGTTGGGTGTAGGACAGATTCAGGTGGCTCCAGAGCCACCACTGGCTAAAGCTGAGCCTGGTAACCGTGCTGGTGGTACCTCTGGAAAAATATAAGACCAAAAATACCCCACAGGCAAAGAAGGGAACAAAAGTGAGACAAACAGCAGTGAAAGCACTGAGGTCAGGAAGGAAGGAGGGAAGGAGGTTGCTCCAGGCACTGGAGCACGCATTCCCCATGGAGAGCCTGCAGAAGAGGTTTTTGCTCGTGAAATGCTGCATCTTGTGGGAAAGAGACCCACTGGAGCAGGGTAAAGAATGAGGAAGAAGAAACAGTAGAGGCAAACCATATGGAGACTGACCACAAGAACACAGTCACCAGCTCTGGAAGAAAGAAGGGAAAGATGAAAATGAAAATTGGCAGAGGAAAAAGAGGTGGAGGAAGATGACTGAGGGAGCAGCTGGTTGGGAATTTAGTGATAGCCAGGACTAAACAGGCACAACAGGCAATAACTATCTGCTCTGGCAGTATTAAGCATGGGAGAAGATAAAGGAAATATAGCATGTACGCTGCATTAATGTGTGTTATTCTGCTATGAAATATTTGGATATACCATTACCAGAAGACATTTAGGATTAAATAAATATACAATGAAGCCGGTGGAGTATTCTTACAATATTTTGTAAGAACAAATGGCCTTTATTTTGAGCTTATTACTTTCTTCTCTCTCCCTTCCTCTGTGAAACGAAGTTGAATATCAGCTCCTCCCAAACTTTATTATATTAGCCAGATTTTTGAGGCTGTGATAAGCTTACTGCAATTCTTGGAGGCTCTACTAAGCCATTTCATTTTTTAAACTGAAAACCTATAAAGTATATTCCTTTCCACAAAGTAACTCATAAATGTAAAGGCTGGATATTTCCATTAGTGATTGTGACTCTTCTAACCTTAGACTGTGTTTTTACTTTAGAAGATCTAAATACTGACTGCAAGGTGTTCCTGAGTAGAGAATAATTCATTTCATAGGTTCAGTGGCTGGACAACAGGTAGAAATTGTTGTGGTTTGCTGGCATGAAGAGCTTAAAATGGGAACACAGAAGCACCAGTATTTCAAAGATTCCAAAATTTGTTAAAAGACTAAAGCAAGTAAAAATTGAGAAAAAAAATGCCCACACCCAAAGCTAACCATTCCAGACCAAACCTCGATAACTTTTATAAAGGAATTTGAAGAAATATTTTCGTGCAGAAGATGTTTATAAAACATCCTTTTCAAATAATGGCTATCAATACAGATAAAAGTGTTTGGTAGAATGTTAGCAAACCTTTGTTTAATTGCAGATTATTCGTAAAAAGAAGATAAACTAGTTTCAAGTCTTGTTGCTGTACTTCAATGAGAACCCATCCCTATGTGAGGAGAGCTGAAGACGATGTTTATACCCGTGCATGTTCTGAAAATTGTGTAGAATGGCAAGCTACTTAGAGAAAGAAGAAGAGATTTTCCCCCAAGTCCGGGGTTGTACCTTCCTACCATGTGGAGACACTGGCTGTGTTTTATGCTTTTCTGAAAATCCCAAACACAGCACAAAAACCTGTGAAAACTGCTTGTTTTTGTTCTTCACCTTGCCAGTTAATGGGCTAGAGGTATGGGAAATAAACTTTGAATACGTACTTAACCCTTTTCCCATTTGCAACTGTTCACATCAGAGCGCAAATCAATTTCCTCTGAAAATCCCAGTAGGTTCCCAGTGACTGCAGCTACTCTCCCATTAAGGACCAGCTATCTGGCTAATGCCATCATTTGACAATTCTGGTATGAAACATATATTTGTACAAAACTGTCTGACCTGGGTTCCTTTTAAAAGAGGGAGGGAGGAAAGGGTTTCTTTGGAGAAAATACAATTTACAGCCACAGAGCATAGTCGGATGCTTCAATTTCCTTCTTCAGTGTGAAATATTTTAAGTTAACTTTTTACTGGAAAATATTTGGACCATTCAGTTTGTCCAGTAAACTATTTGTGGTACAAAATTCTTCAGACTTTCAACATGAGCTCTCTCTGATGCACACGTAATAGAGTTTGCGTGTGCTAGGAAAAAGCCATTTGGAGTTCCTCACTCTGTGCTCCTTGTCCACTCCAGGATGCCAGACAGACTGCAATTGTATTCAACATCTGCAATTCTATTTATGAAATGAGTAAGAAGCATAAAAGGGCAATTGAAGGCTCCTTGAAGTATGCAGAAATTCTGTATCTCTCTCTGCTGCAAAACTAACTTGCAGCAGACTGTTGTCCTCTGGTGATTGTAATTGGGTCCCTCCATCCTTGTCAAAGTTCCTAGGAAAAATTGCTGAAAATAAGCTCTTCTTAGGGGGTAAGTTGTTGCTAACATAGGAAGGTGTAATTTCCACTTTTCTGCAACATCTTTATTGACTTTCTTTCTTCCCTGTACTCAGGTGGATTAACATTATACAGTCTTGAATGTATCTTTAAAAAAAACCACAAAAACTCAGCAGGCTGCCAGAATGATTTGAAACTGCAATTTATATTCATAGCACAATGATATGTGAAAAATGTTTATGTGTGTTTTTCATAAAGTTCTTTTCAGTTAATGAGCTAAATGTATGGTAAAGAAAACTCTTGAGATATCCTGAGTCTATTTGTGCATCAGTCAACATCAGTCTTTTCTTAAAAAAACACAGCCTTAAAATTAGTAATGGCTTCCCACTTCATATGAGTAAGACATTATTCCAACATAATCTGACTTCAGGTTCTGAATATTGGAGTTAGGAAGGGTATAAGGTCTTTTAATAAAGGTTATCTATTTAACCTTCATGTAGACTTAGCTATTTCTAATGGTTTATTCTTAGGTATATTAATCTTTCAAGGCTTCTAATGAGAGAAATTTGCATTTGTATCATAACTCACCAACAATAAGTACCAAAAAAACTTTAAAAATTTGTTTACAAACTTGAGAAATAAATTCTCCATACATCACTCTGCAAAGCTCAATAGACTTTTAAAGGTTTCTCATATTTGGGTCAGTCAGACTAGAAGATAGGATTGAGACACAAAGATACATGCCCCACATGAGGAGCATCTTTGATTTAATGACTGCATAGTTGCCCTCACTTACACATCCATACGGAGCTCAAGAAGCCTTTGGACAGAGCTCTCAGGCACATGGTGCCACTGCTGGGCATTGTCCTGTGTAGGAACAGGAGTTGAGCTGTATGTAATCAGTAGGTCTCAAAGGAACAATTTCATCTATTATCAGATTTTTCTACAAACTATTGAATTTTATTTAAAAAAAATTTCGTTTTGTAAAAAAAAAAAATCAGAAGAAAAAATTAGTGCCATGAAAGACAATATATATTGACTGCAGGGAAAAAGTGCAGCAGTTTTTCTTCACCATAATCAACAAGATCATGCACTGGTTTATATTAAAACAGCAAAGTAAAATATATATTTTTCCAATTTGAAAATAATGTTAATAAGAAAGTAATTCAGAAGTTGTGATATTACCTAAAATACTACGTTATCTGTACTCTAGTTAAGAAGTCAGACATTAGAGAACATGATTAAGCAGGATTTTCACGCTTTGCCTCTCTCAGGAGGCAAAGCAAATAAGTTGCTCTAATAATATTGTGAAGAAATACAATAAGATAACAAATAATTATTTTCAGGTATCAGAAATGTGCATTTCAGCTTCCCCACAGAAAGCAGAAACTAATAAAAAAAGATTAATTTAAAATAATATGCAGTTATCACAATTTTACACTAAATAATTCTCCATGCTGTCCTATCTTCAGACCTTTGTAGAAATATCACCCTTCAAAGTTTAGAAAAAAAAGCTTTATAGCTGCCAATTAATTTATTCTATTGTTTCCTTATTGTTCAAAGATATGTATTTGACAATGTTTTAACTGGAAAGATTTTAACTATTATGTTATGCCAGAATCATAATTAAAAATGTTTATATCACTATAATTGCATGTATGAAACATTTATATATTCTTTAGGAAATGAATGCTTACAGCTATCATGAATTAGAAATTGTATCACACACATATGTTTAGATGGAAATGCATTCAAGCAGTCTTTAATGTTATTATTGCTGAATATCAAGTAGTTGGTTTTAACAAACCTTTTCCTGCAATATCACTAAGTCTAGCTGAGATAGTGGTGTGAGAAGGAATCAGATACTTGGCTGTCAGTGAGCTTTGAAGCTTCAGATGTCCGGTTCAGAGAAGCACCAAAATGTCTGAAAGTGCTTCTGTGATTCTACAATCTGACTGGTATTGGCCAGGTAATTCTGTTCACTGTGCTGAAGTGATTAACAGAAAGGTAGCATGAAGGAGAAATACTACAAGACAGCACTCAAATTTCAGAAAAAAGTTTCTCTCTGTAGGGCATACTTCACACACACACACACTTTTATGGATACACATAGAAGTACATGTATAATCTCTTTATAGAGCTCTAGGTAGGGCAGGTTTTCAAGACATTACTGGACATGCTGTCATCACCCCACACAGTAAGATACAGAGTTCCCGAGACTCTGTCAAGCAGGAGCACTAAGCAGCTCCTGGCAGACACAGCCCAGTGTAACCTATGACACCTGCTCCAAATTTCCAAACTAGCTTAGTTGTACCTAGTTAAGAGAGCTCCATAATTGCTCTATGTCATAGCATAAATGCACCAACTGATTAGCATAGACATCTTACTGTTCCTTTTAAATACAAATAAGTCTTCTTCCTCTGTATTCTAAGACCACTCAAGCACTTCCTAATTTTATAGTGTATTTTTTGGTCTCTTTCTCCTTTCTACATGAAAAATGTCCCCAAAAAGTATGCTGGGTGATTAGTCATAAGGTAAGAAACTGCAAAAAGAAGTACAATAGCTTTGTTTTTCTTAAGAAAGGTGCAATGATAAAAAGATTGTAGGAAAAGTCAGTATTTTATTTCTGAATGTGTCTTACTTATTCCTCTGCTACAGAAACTTAAGGTGTCAACTATCATTCTAGATGTCTACTTCTAAAACAAATTCCATGCCTGATAGCTTTAAAAAATACCATGTATCAACCCTCAAATTTCTCTTCAGTCACTACAGGTTTAAACATCCTTAAAATAAAACTTTGGTGAAACATTCAAAGGGATTTTTCTCTAAAAAGGGTTGCTAAAACAACAACACTGTAGGAGTCCAGATTCACATTAAAGGGAGCACAACTGAATTACACTGGTTTTTGGTGTTGCTTTTCAGTTTGTATTATAAAGAAAGGATTCATTTTTTCAGAATTTGTGGCAATTCACATTTTTTTTAATAATTACTCATTCTGTATGTTTCTATCACTTTTGACAAATGCTTGCCTTGTGGCTGCACCTCTTGAGAAAACCTAGCAGCAAGCTATTGTGAGAGAACGTCTTAGCCAGAAGTTATGGGGATGAAAATTTCTTGTTAATGAAGTGGAATAAGGTGCCCAGTCCCTGTGTCCTCCCCTTTTTAATGCAACTTTGGGAATTTCAAACAAATTCAAACAAATTTGTTTGCAATTTTTCCTCACTGATGCATAATTTACCATGCAGAAACAAGAAACAAAAATTAGGATAGGATAGAAGACATCATCCAGAGCAAGTATCAGATAAAAGATAACAGACATAGCCAGAGAGTTACTTAACTCTCACTAATATAATAATTAAGATAAATAGCACAGAATGACAAAATAGGGAAAATAACTTTTTTACAATGATTCAGTTACCAAGTATATAGAATAGCCAGATCCAGGGAGTATCTGTTTAAGAGGGAAGAGTCTCTTCTCAGGCAGGGATTCTTCCAAGTCTATCAGAAACACAGATATTTTCCTTTTTCTACTCTTTATTATTGCACAAATGCTTGTTCTATTCTTACTGTAATTTCTAGAACAACCATTTCAAAAATATGTACTTTTTGTTTCTTTTTTTTCCTATTCTTTCCTTTAACTAATGCATCAAAAATGTGACTCTTCATTTCTTAGCATTATTTTTTTAAATTTTGCATTGTATTATCTATTTATTTCAAAAAATTGACTTCAGAAAGGATTTCATATTCTCCTTATAAAAATTAATTGGCAGATTACATTCTACCTGCAGAGCTCTAACATAAATAATTTTCTTTCAGTTTTCTTTCAAAGCAAGCTTCTTATATTTCATTCTAGTATCCCACCTTTCCACCTTCCTCATTAAAGTAGCATTTATTACATAAATAAGCATTACATAGCATTATTAGCAATAAGACTCTAATGAGACATTATTTTATAAATATGTAAACTGAAAAATGTCCAGGACATTTGATTAATGTCTTTAACAGTTGTAATCATACTTACATTTTAAAATCTAGCTACCTGTTTTATATATATTTCATTTATAGTATCTGCTATAATTAAGTTAAATAATAATCAGTTTGCTAAATCTTGCAATTGCTTCCTGTTCCTTCTGCTTCAAGAACACCTGGAGGTTACCCTGCAGTAAGCACAATACACATAGTTGTTACAATCAAAATTGACTACAATTCTGTGGTATTCAGTGGTCATTTACAAGCAATGGGTTTTTTGCATTGATTTCTCTTCTTTACACATACAGCATATTTTTTATGTTCTGTTATTTCACCTTAATACAGCCATTATCAAGTCTATCGTTCCCGAGACTCTTTTTTATAGATAATATTTTTCTTTCCTTACATAAAATTGTTTAAGCAATGCAATGACCAGTATGTTATGAACTAGCAATAAATGCGAAAACTGTAACTGGAATAAAGAACTGATGTCTGGAATAACAAAGTATGAAAGTGTACTGTAAAACCTTCACTTATTGCTCTCCGCTGCCACAATAAATTTATCCAAATATTTTTCTGGTCTTCTATAATGATGTCAAAAGCTTTAGAGCTGAAGGGAGAAACAAAAGTTGCTAAACTGAAGGTAACCACCATCATGAGATGAGTTTCTAACATGCAGCGCCAGACTTAGCAAGAGCCAAGAAAGACTGTCCTTCAAGTGCTCTCATCCTTGAAAACTGATGGCCCACTGAAACTGCCAGACCAAGCAGGTCATTGCTTTCTCAGTCAGGCTTCAAGTCAGCCCAGTCTCAAAAGGATAAGTGACTACTGTGTTTTCCTAGGAATGACAACAGCAAAGGGAAACTTAAAAGGTTGTTCAGAAGCATTTTTTTTTAGGCAGAGAGGATTGAGAGGCTACCCTGTAGGGTAGACAGGGTACAAAAGGCAGGGGCACAGAGTCACTGGGCTACTGATTTACTGTGAGTTGTGTGTGAAATTACCCTTTGCCAAGAGCTGCCACTGTCCCTTCTCAGGAAAATGTGGCTTATCTTTTTAAATGGCACGTCCAATTGAACCTCATCTAAAGGAAAAGGTGAAAAGAAAATACATTACGATCTTTCTCCTAAACTTAGATTTTTGAGGACTCTTCCTTGTTTCCCTAACAATAAGAGTAACTTAGGTCTGTGACATGGAATTTTGTAACATACTTGGAGAGATCAGGAAAAAAGAGTTTTTAGTGCATCTGCAGACTCATCCTAAACCATTAATTAAACCTGGCCACATGCAAGGTTAGAAAAAACTTGGCAATCGTGAGAGTAGATAACTTGATAGCCTTTATAATTAATTTCAGCTGTGTGGATACCCCTCCATAAAATAACTTAATGTGAAAACTGAACTTTGACTTGCTGACAGCAAAAGTAAAACAAGTTATCATTGGTCACAAAGGGCATCTTGTGGTGTCATAGAAGTGATCACCATAAGAAAGTCAGCAACGACCAAATTACCAGACCAGTGTCTGAGATGCCAATTTTCCCTCCACATGTTTCAAACAAGGAGTAAACATAGTGATTATCCAGGTCAAAACAACCGAAAAAACCTCCTGGTGTTTTATGCAAATAAAAAATCTTGTCTGCATATTTAATTCAAGTGCAGTGCCTTGCTTAAAGACATGTGGGTTTACCAAAGCACAAGGCTGGCAGAACTCACTTGGGGAAACAACATGGGATCAGCATATTTGCCATACTTTCTGACTGCCATGCCACAACGTGGCATTTGTGACCCTGAACAAAGAGAGATGCTAATCGAATCGATCAAGGTGTTAATTTCTGGTGTTTGCTGCTGCTTGCCCAGGGCAGTGAAAGTAATGCAGCAGTTTCAAGACAGTTGCACAGGAATGGTCTGACTGGAATATTGCCTCAGCAATGGTCTGACTGGAATATTGTCCCAGCAACAGAGCCTGTTTCTATCCGCTATCAACTCATACAGGGGATTAAGGAGAGCAACAGTGGAAGGAAACAGTATGGACTCTCTGCTTTTGACTGTTTATTTATGTTTTTCCGAAGGGGTGCTGCTATAATGTTGCTCAAACATCACTCTAAAACTCCCTTTGAATCATTACAAAGATACTCTTTTCCTAGGAAACCTATGATTACACCTCCACATCCTGTACTAACCGTTGTGTATCTTATGCTTGGAAGTTTTCCCATGGAATAACAAAATGTTCTGCTGGTCCACCAGAAAACCTTGATAGTCGTGATGACTATCCATTCTAGTTGTTCCTGTGTGTTCTCTCGTTAAGGATTCAAATCACAACCATGTGTTATGGCTGGCTGCTCCTGGCAAGATGACAAGAGCGTGAACCTGAGAAAGCAAACTCCTGTCCACTTCACTGGGTTTACCCAGGCTAGTAGTGGATTAAGCAGAGGAGAACCTTCATTATACCAAGGCACCAGGATGCTGCCACCTATATTACATATTAACACAACTTCGACATTTCCTGTTAGGCGTTTATTTGCCAATGTCTCTCCCAAACAGTACTTTGTAGACAATGTCAAAAATAATATACATCCTCTAATTTTTCAGATGTAAAGGTTCAGTCCTTTAAAACACTGGATCTTTTTTTCCTACTATAAGACAGCTGCAGTGATATCATCTCTCACAGCTTACAGGTTAGTGTTTTTTAAAAGTCTCAACTGTGGTAATTTTGTCTTGTTTGAGAATTTTAGTTTCTCTATAAAAGGAACTGAAATTTTTATTCATATAGCAGCATAGTACACATGCATGTATGTGACCTTAATGCAGCCTAACTACACCAGTAAATAAGATTGATAAAGTTTTATCTACTAGAAGATATCACAGGTTTTGAATGTTCAGGTTTGAAAAGCTCCATAGTCATCCTTGTTTACCCAATCAGTCCAAGTTTTGCAGCTCTTAAATGTAATAAGTAGGGCAGAAATACGCTTTTGTACAACCTCCACATAAGAAGAAAGCAACAAATGTTATGGTGATACTTTTTAAAGCTGAATTACTACAATGCTTAACAAGTCACATACAGCAAAAAAAAAATCTCAGAGGTAGTGCCAAATGCAAAATAAACATGAATGAATGAATTAATGAATTAATTAATGAGCACAGATTTCTGCAGCCCTTGTACAATTTCTTCTATTTGTGAAAACTCATGTAGATTTAATAACTGGACTTGCTGTTAAACTAGATTATATTATGTTCAGCATGTAGCAAAAGAAGACTATTGTGTAGAAAAATCAGTAATTTATGTTTGACACAACTATCAAATGTGTATCAATGACTGCTCTTCAGCTGTTAGAACTGCCTCACTTTTATTTGACAAAGCAAAATGAGTGACATTAAAAAGATGCCACTATGTTTAGGTTTTTCTTAGAGGAATGAAAACAGGAATTATTATTATTACTATTATTATTAATTATTATTAATTATTATTGTTTCTTTTACATAGTTGGCATATTTCTATATGTGAATGCATGTGCTAAGTTCATATGAATTCCATTATAGGAAATGTCTTGTTTAGCAGGTTATATCTTCATCTCTTGAATACATGGATTCACAAGCCCAAAGGACCTGCCTGCCCACAGCCCAGCTGCTTCTCAGAATCCCTCAAGATATCCATGAAGCTTACAGGCATAAGCACAGGTTCAGCCTCATGTCTTTTTGGCAGAGGTCAAGACAGTACAGTACCTGAGCCAAAACTATGGCCACAAGGCAGCTTTCAGGAGAGAAAATCCCCTGACCTCTGCTCCCAGCAAAAAGAAACAAGGAGGTCAGTTTTTCTACCAGCATAATGCTCAACCTGGAAATTTTTTGGTGAAAGGACTCTTTTATCGTGACTAGCAGTGTCATTAAACATGCACTGGCAAGGTTATCACTCCAGGACACATCAGTTATACTACAATGAATACAGTCAACTCTATACTACTTCTAATTTTCAGAGAATGGCATCTTTCTCTTTGTTTTTAGTAATTAATCCTTTCTTGTTTTCATGTTCTGTGCAACTACATTAACCCACAGCACATCAGAATTTCATTCTCCTGCTATTTTTCAATCCCACAGAACAATACAAACCTTGTTTAACTTCAGCCTAACTTAAAGTTGTGTAACAGTTGATGTACCACTTTATCCTTCATGCAGAAATGCATATTAGAAAATTGCATGATGCATTTTGGCTCCAGACAGTATATTTTAAATGAGCTTTGCTGGAAGGAAGCCAAGGAAGGAGACTATATAAATTGACAGTTTGTGATGCTGGTACTATTTCATTCATATTTTCTGGACATTACATAAAAACTGAAATCTTTCTGCTTGCCAAAAGAAGTGATAGCTGTAGACAACTGACTGCAAAAGTCACCCTTCTCCTTTCATTGTTATGTAACTATTAACAGAGGCATAAAAGTAAAGCACAAGACGGTGTCATTCAAACATGTGTTTGCCCATTTTTTCTCAGAGTTGATATTCTCTGTTAGGTTCCAGATGAACCCTTAGTTATAACCACATGATTTCTGTGACAGAAAAATTTTATTGGAAAAAAATCACTCCATTGGCAAGAATAGAATACAAAGTGATAAGTAGTAGAGATCATCGATGCTGATCATTCCACAACACTGAAAAGTAGAGTTAGTTATGAGTTGAAATGAAAAAAAGGTAAAAGCCGAGAGTTTTGTTGGAACTTTTAGTAACAGCTAATAAACTGCTAAAATAGGTTTAAATTGCACTCAATTGGTAATTTTTTAAATCTTATAAGTTCAAAGACGTGAGTGCATTTTGAAAACTAAGAAACAATGCTATGTATTATCATAACCCCTCTCTTTTGCTCATTTTCCCTTTTATGTGTATTTATATCTGTAGGATTGCCCAGAAAAGGATTCAAAGACATCACAATCTCTCAGATGTAAAACAGAGTCTGATCCTCATTTTGGGACCCTCTCCAAGCACAGCTGTCAGCTTCGTGAAGTTTAATATAGCCACAGTCAGGCAAAAGGTTATACATATAATGTAGAAAAAATTGAGGTGTTTTAAATAACAATTTCTTACCCTTAGGGTTATTTCATTTCACCAAATTAAGGGATTAAGTGAGCAGATGACCTCTGAGATCAAATTACCCTTGTCTTGATGAACTCTCAAAACATGAACTATCTACATTTGGCACCATTTTACTGTCCATGATCCTTTATTCCAGATTATTGCTGTACTGTCTGGAAAATTATGATCAAACTCACCTACAAGGGCAGGTTCAAAGAACCAAGTAGAATCTTCTGTTTAGACTATTAATACACAGGACAATATTTCACAATCATGCTTGAGGAATGGAATTTACTCTCTTTTTAAAATGATAACTAGGTACTACTCTCAGAAAAAAAATTATCAGTTTGTCCTAAATTGTTAGTAAATAAGAAACTTGTCAGAATCTACAGATATGTTATCCTCTTTTAAGTACCAAAATCAAACACATTATTGTGGCTTTGCAGAGGAAACAGGAACAGAACTTGATATTATTCCCCTCAGTAGCAAGAATCTCACTGATACAGTCTGCTGAGAAGGAGAATCAGGCCTCTACAACAATTGCCAGCACTGTCCAATAATTACACTGTCATTTAGTGTGGCTTTAGATGCAGGCCTTAATTTGCAGATGTCCATATTTCTCCTAACCTTCGTTATGCAGTCAGCTTTGTGTTGAGTCACAGATGCCAAACTCTTAGGTTATGATGCTAAAAGAAATACCCTTCACCAGTTTGTGTTAAATGGCACAAAAGGCAGCTAAGCATATGAGGTTTTTTAAGAGACGAAAAAAAAGAAATTCAAATTTTTCATTATTTTAATTATACATAGAACAGATTGTAGTTTAGTTTTTACCTGGTGACACAGAAACAGAGAATAAGCTGTGGAAGGGACCCACAAAGATCATAGAGTCCAACTCCTGGCCCTGCACAGCATATACCCAGGGTCACATCATGTATTCGAGAGCATTGTCCAAGCACTTCTTGAACTCCGACAGGCTGAACTCGAGTCCTGTCACTGTCACCACAGAGAAGAGATCAGTGCCTGCCCCTCCTCTTCCCTCACAAGGAAATCATAACTGCAGTGAGGTTTCCCTTCAGTCTCCTCCAGGCTGAACAGATCAAATGACCTCAGCTGCTCCCCATATGATTTCACCTCAAGGCCCTTCACCATCTTCATTGCCCTCCCCTGAGTGCTCTCTAATAGTTTAATGTGGTGTTTTGGGGTTTTTTTCTTTTTTTTTTTTTTTTTTTTTTTCTATTGTCGCATGCAAAACTGCCCCCAGCACCCAAGGTGAGGCCAGATCAGAGTGGGACAATCCCCTCCCTTGCCCGGCTGTGATGCTGTGCCTGATGCACCCCAGGACAGGGTTGGCCCTCCTGGCTGCCAGGGCACTGCTAGATCGTGTTCAGCTTGGATCCCCAGGCCCCTTTCCATGGCACTGCTTTCCAGCATCTCATTCCCTACTCTGTCCATACACTCAGGATTATCCCATTCCAGATGCAGGATCCAGAATTTCCCTTTGTTGAACTTCATATTGCTGATGATTGCCCAACTCTTAATTCATCAAAGTCTCTCTGCAGGACCTCTCTTCCTTCAAAGGGCTTGAAAACTCCTCCTAGTGTAGTGTTGTTGGCAAACTTGCCTAGTATCTCTTGTAGTCCTGCATCCAAGTAATTTATGAACGATTTGAAGAACACAGGGCAAGGATGGCAGAAGCCACTAGTGAGAGGCATCAAACCTTTTGTCAGCCCATTCACCGTAGCCCTTTGTGCCTCTGTTCTCACCCATGGTATGATGAGTTTGTCCAGCTGTGGGCTGTACATTTTGCCCAGAAGGGTCCTGGGAGAGAAGTTTTGTTTTCTTGTAGAAATCCAAAAACATTACACAACTGAGTGTGAACAAGAACTTGAGATTTGAAACACTCAACAAAAGTTCTTTTGTATGAAAGATGATCGTGTACATACACAAAGAGCTTGAAAGCTCATTCTCTTTTTTAAATATTCAAAACTGTGTTGATAAGACATCACTTGTACTTAACTTCCCTCTGCTTTTCTTGTTTCATTGGGATTTCAGTATAAAGTCAATCAAATTTCAAAAGACCAAGTCAGGTGTTCACAGCAAAATAAAAAAGAAAAGATATTACCCTTTTTTTCTGGGTGTAGCAGAATCATAACTATGTTTTTTACAACAGGAATGCTAGACCCAGATTCTAATTAAATTTCTAGTCTATGCAAGAAAACAAGTTAATACCTACACAGATTTCCTAATAATTCTTAAGTAAATTATTATGCATATTAAAGATTTCTTGATTTCATTTTATCTTTTTTCCCCCTATTTTCACACTCTTTTGTTCTAGCGGCACACACACACACACACACACAAAAAAAAAAAAAAAAGACAGGTGTTGGAGGTTGCATGGTTTTACTTCCTTCTTTTAAGATTTGAATTAGATAGCGACTGTTCTGACATATATTGGTAGCTTAAAACATTTAGGACTATCATCTGCTCTCACCTTTGTGGTCCTACGTGCCTCTCGTCTGAAAATATTCGAAACAGAATTGCAAAAATTAAAAAGAACTGGGAGATATCACCTTTCATACTATTTGGCATTTTCATGCAAGGCAACCCAGATACCATTTTCTGCTTTTGAGAATCACACCGTAAAGGACAGTCTCATTCCTAGGGAAGAAAAGCCATTTCTTTCTCACAGAGAAGCTTCACTGCAAAGAGGGTGATAACTAGGTGTTCTGGTGTCTTTAATTTACACAAAATTTAGATGGAAGCACCAGAGAGAAAGAGACACATGAGTTACAACTCTCACAGTAACATCAATTTTAATACCTAAAGAACTACCAACATTATAAAGAATCAATACAATTCAGGAATAAGCTCAAAACCCAAGACAACCTTAATAGCTATCTTATGGAAGCTGATATATTCCCTGTAGAAATTTGGTACATCTGTCCAGACAGATATTAATACTCTTTCATACATCATCCACTTTCCTTGACACTTTATTTGCCATCTCTCTGGTATTTATAAAAGTTTAAAGCTAATAGCACAACAAATACAACTAATGGTAGTGCAGATGCATGTAAATCTTGGGAAGAATAAATTATAGAGTGTCACAGTAAACTGAAATTAATGGAACTGAAGCTGAGTGCTTGAGAGTAAATAGGTTTAGTTGTATTAGAAGACTATCCTCTCAAATATTGAAGCAAATAACCTTCTTGCTGGAGGCTAATTGCTTCTCTGGCATGATACTATACCATGTTCGTATAAACATAAAAAATCTTCTAAAAATCAGTGGATGAACTGATACTGGGCCAGATGCAGGAGAGCTGGTAGAGACCTGAAGAAAGGTAAAAGACTTACCTTTCAGGACTGTAGAAAGGATTAAGGCTTTTATCTATTTATGGGATGCTGAGAAAAGATCTGCTAAATCCTATGAGTCCTCAGGGACACACTAAATATTCCTTTTCCCATCCTTCCCTTTAATTCAACCCCATTCTACGTTATCTGCTATTTGAGTCTAAACTCTTCCCTGAAAGGGAGTAGGTAGACTTAGCCTGCTTCTCACCAAGGAAGCCTTGCCTTTCCACTTTACTGGAGGTGAAGGTCAGTGCACTGCTCGTACAATCCTCATCCTCTGTCAAGGAGGCAGCACGATACTCATTCCAGTGGGTGAATCAGCTTTAAGAAGAGGTGATTTTGGTTAGTGCCCAGATGCAAGGGAGAGAATCACAGAATGGTCAGGGCTGGAAGGGACTTTAAAGGTCATCCAGTCCATGCCCCCATCATGGGCAGGCATACCTCCAACGAGATTGGGTTGCTTAGAGCAGTCTGGACTCTGCTGTCAAGCTGAAGTAGAAGGGGTGGCTACCTACACCTTTTTGTTGTATTAGCAGTCTTGGCCTTACCTGCACAGGTCTTAGTATGGAATAAGGGAATAATTTTAAAGAAACTGGACATTCGGACAACAACGGCTTCCTTAGTCAATGAGACTGTCAAGGAAAGTCTGTGGTATTATCTTTACAGCTATCCTGAAATTCCCACAAAGTGCAACATTCACTTTTTCTTGTTCATTCTTGTTTGAAAAATGTCAGTGTGCTTATGAGACCAGAGTTAAACACAGAGTATCAATGAGGAGGAGAAAAACAAAACAATGAAACAAAACAGCAAATCCATTAACCTGAAACAATATTACTCTGACCCTTGGTCTAAACTTACCCAGTAGGAAAACAAAAAGCCAGAGATTTTCCTCTAGCATAAAGATCTTGCTCAGCATCTGGAATCTTTTGAAAAACTATAAGGAAAGCAAATATATAAAACCCCCTCCAGATTTGTCCAGCAAAGATGGATGAAACTGTCAGACTCCAACTTGTTCTCTAGATCACGTTTTCTCTCCTGTATTAATTTTTTTTAGTTCCATCCTCACTGCAGCTGAGCACCCTATTACTAGGACATTTATAAGCTGTTGACCTCCCAAACTTTAAACATTTAAGACAAATGCCAAATATAAGGGGTGCATCATGCCTTGTCAGCTTTCACAAGCTCATTCATATCCCATAAGATAGTATGTGGAAAACTTTCCTAAACCAATAACCCACATCTGTTTACAGATGTAAGAGCAGATGATATTAAATATCCTCCAGAATAACTATCTTCAGATCATTTATTCATATTTTACCTCCATTACATCCTTCTGCCATCCATACAGGCTTAAAATACATGAGTGAAGAAAATACAATAATTTGAATGTCAAACTATGTACCAAGCGTACTTTTAAAGCTTCTTTTCTATAGACTACTTCTGCAGAGGTATATTTCACATTTTCATCATAAAAGGATTATGAGTAGAAGAATTGCCTATTTAGAGTTGGAATGACAAAAGCACTGCTAAGAAAGCATCTCCACCCTTATTTCTAACTTTCCTCATTGATTCTTTACCCTTACAAATCCTTTCACATACTTTAAACTTTGTATCTATTAACCACATTTCACACAATATTTGTCCTGTTTTCACCCACATCTCAGTCATTTTCTCAGAAAATATTACTCCTCTTATCTGCTGCAGCATCTCCTGACACTTTGTAGACACCAGTACCTTACCATCTAAATCTTTAAAGAATCCTGTCTGTAGATGGCAAGGGAGCTTATCAGGAGGAAAAGCTGAGACCTTTCTTGTGAAATTGTTCTGCCTGAGCAGCTCTGGTGATTAAGCTTAAAAGGACATAATCCATCCCTGGTGCTCTTCTTAGTACTTGTCTGCCTTTTGTGGATGCACACCATTTCTCCCTCATTTGTTTCACCAGACCCTGCTTAGTGACATTCTATGCAACAATTACTATTGACACAGAAGCACTAAAAACCCCTGCAAAAACAGAAAAATATCATTGTGACAAGTGGACTTGTAATTTGCAGTTAATAACTCAGAGCTGGTTGAAAAAGGGCTAACCCAGTGGATGCACTAGGATCCAGTGCAAATATCCTCTCTTCATTTTGTACAATTTGTTCCTCAGTTTTTATGCTAACAGAAGAAGTAACTGGAATGCTTAGGAATTCTCAGTTCTACTAAAATAATTTTTGCATTAGAATATTTCTCAAGGATTTTGTTTGTCCTTATTTCTGACCATTACATTTGGAAGTGCTGGAACTCTGAGGAGAACAGAAAGCCAATTTCTCAATTAATATAATGAATGTGTAATTCGGATTTCCACTAATTTTTGGATAAAGAGAGAGAAGATCTGTAACTGGTGGCTGTGACAAAGGTTGCTATATGCCATGAAGTTATTTTGATAGTCTGACAACTTCTTAAAAGAACAACAAAAACCTACTATTTGTGTCTCCAAAAATCACACTGACCACTGCTTATGAAATAGAATAGAAAAATGATTTATTTTTAAAATTATCAGTTATAAAGAAACAGAATTCCTTTTACTGCATGGCCATCAAAAAAGAAATCAAAAAGCAGAAACTTCAGATGGGTTTGCTTGAATAATGGATTTCCAAATATATTTCAAACTAATGAAAAACAAATAAACATACAAACATAGCTTGAATAAATGCCATGGTGGCTGGCTTTTTGCGATGAAAAATGAAAAATATAAAACATAATTTCAGAACCAGCAAATAATCTGGCCCTAGAAACTCATCTTGCCTCTCCATAGAACTACCTAATTTTATCATTATGCTTTCATTTTTAAACAAAAGAAAATCTATTATGAAATGAAAAATAAGAAAGTTTAGATTTACTGAATTTTCTCTGCTTTATCTGGGGAAAAGCCATGTGACAATTTCTAGGAAGAGTTAATGAAAGATGCTAATTTCAAAGGATTTTATTTGGATCTAGAAGCAATCAATAGGGCAGCCTCTGTGCAAATCATGGTAACAAGAAACCAAAGACTTTATTAAAACCTTATTAAAAATTCCAGGGACCAAAATATACCTAAAATGTATATATTAGAATACTTGCATACCTTCACATTCCCCTTCTGGTTTGATTTCTCCAACTATTTTAACAAGATAAATATTAAAACCTCACAATAACCTAAACAGGGTTGAGACAGGTTTAGGTTAGTAAAAAAGGTAATATAAAAATAAATAAAACCCCCTCACAATTACGATGGTTAAATTTAAGAAGGGGAACAAAATCTCTGCATGTAGAAAAGCAAGGCTTCTAACAAATCAAATTACTTCTTGAGTGTTATTTTTTTTTCCAGCTCTCAATGGCAACAGTTCAGCAGGTTTAAGTGGGAACAGGATTTGGCTCTCGCAGGTGGAATGTTGTGTGTCTGAAACTTTGTCATTTAGGTTCATCTTTCAATTCGCATTCAGTGATAACAGTTAACTCCACTGTAATTTCTTATTTTACTAAGCCCATGCTGATTTCTGAAAGAGAAGAGATATAGAAAATGAAAGCCTTCCCTACTGACATGACAAATAATGCCTAGTTGGGAAGAAGGACTGAAATGAACTGCGGAATTTAATAAAAGCATGAAGTTACAGAGTATTATATGGAAAAAAAAGATATGCTATATGACTATACTGCAACAACTAAGGCTGAAATATTCTACAGTGAAGTAACAGAGGCTGGCAGAGGCTGACATAAAGAGATTTCAAAGAGCAAATTCAGTAAAATTCATTAAAACCCTCTCAAAATTGATGAAAAACTGCAAGGAATGTTTCTGTGATAATGGTGACCTTTAACTTCACTGCTTTCAAGAAATGTCCTTATCCTATTAGTGACTTTGCTGGTGTAGAGCAAGATTTAGATACATTCACTTATGTGGGAAAATTTGACATATACAGAGCATAACAACTTTTATCCAGCCAAATATGCTGTGTTCAAATGGGGAAATTAGGAATTTTTGCACAGTTAAGAAATTGCTGGACATGTATGAAGACTGAGCTGATGGTTTGCAGTGTTTTATTCTTCCTAGGCTAGAATTAATCTGGAAGTAGTTTCTCAATTCACTATCAAGTCATCAGACACACACACATACAACATTTGTATTTAATTTTTCATTCATGCTTATTCAATAAGTAATGACAAGTAGCATCCCATTAGATCAGAAATAGTCTTATTCATTCTCATTTGTTCTTCCTAAACAAACTGTTCTGGTAGAACAGCATAATGCCTTTGTAATCTAAATAACAATCCATCCTTTCAGGAAAATGAACCAACACCACTCTTACAAATTAATGTATCTGGCCATTACCTACCTTCACCTTTACTTTGCCTTTCTCTGAATTTTCAACACTACTATTTCAAACAGTGCTTAAACTTACACGAGATTTTTTACAGCGGTGTGCTGACTCACAGTGTTTATTATTGTACCCAATTCAGAAAGATGCTGACTTATATTGATTCTGAAAAGTTTATAATTTTGTTGTTTCCTTAAATGGCAATCTATCCTTAAGTAATTAAAATTGATTAGGATTAGGATTTGAGGAATAATAAAAGTTTAGAGTATTGGGAAATCCATGTGTTTACTTGTTTGGAGTGAAAGGAAAAAATGAAATTGTTTTAAAAATTCAAACTGTTAGATTCCTAGTTAATGTAATAAAGAAATCTTTCTACCTCACTTTGTTCCCATTTTTCATCTGTTAAAACTGAGGTTTTTATCTAACAATGTAGTTAAATTAACAGTTTAACACTTAAAGAGGTTTTGGTTTTCATTGCAAATTTCATTGTGTTCTAGCTCTCTATCAAAATAATCAGAACTACATCAAAATCATTTGCATGCTGTCTCTTACTGTCTGTGTTTTGAAGCATACAATAGGTGTCAGTAATTCTTGGTCAATTCCTAATACATATTTAGATATAACATTTTACTATAAATAATTTTCTGTATAGTTAATAAAAGACATTGAGCATGTGCATGTCTGAGTCTTCATACAAAGGATAACTACTTAAAAATAACTAGAGAAGTTATTTTTAGTGTTTCTAATGATTGCAAAAAAATGCCAGTAAGAGTAATCCATTTCATAAAGCAATACAGAATATTCATATCCTTGTTGCTCCTGAGAGCCATTTGGTAAAAATGTTGCAAGCTGATATAGAAACTACAGTTTTAAAATATTATCTACTCACAGCATAACATCTCCAAGTTGCCTTTCAATAGAAGAGTTGCAGTGTAGTGGTGAATATCAGCTCACTCTCCAGAGCACAATTTTTCAGCTGAATGTTATTGTGCACAAATTCTTCTGTTATCAAATTGGCTAAATGCTCCTGCAAGGTGAAGCACTGGGAAATTCTCTGGCCGCAGTGGTTCAACTCCTCCCTGCTTTCCGGCAGAGCAATTTTCAGAGCCTGGTTATAGATTTTTCACTGCTAGGGAGTTCCACATGTTCATGAATTTTCAGGTGATTTCTCTATAGTTGCCTTTCTTAAGACACCTTTTGGAACCATGGAAAAAAGGCAGAATCTACTTTTTCTAATTCTTGTTGCGCTTTTGCACCTTCGTGAGGCTTTAGGTTAGAGGAGTACAACCTGAGAGAGCATTCCTATTTCCAGCAGTGTCTACAGAAATAATATCAGAAAAAATGTCTTTCTATCAAACTCAAAAAGGAAGGTGAACTGTCTACAGTAATCATACTAGCCATCTCTAGATGTTCCTGTAAGTACACAGCTTGCTACAGTCTTCCAGGGGATATAGGAGAGTCCTTGTAAAGAAACAAAGCAGCTGCCACAACTCTCTATGGAGACTGGTAACCACATTTTCAGGCTGTTAACACAAAGAGACATTGTGTGACCGTTCTGTGCCCTACACCAATAATTGCAGGGCCATGATTGTCATTTCTCAGTCTTCCATGCACCCAGAGGCCTGAACTGCTCTACAGATGAAGTACAAAAGTAAGACTTTTGTCTTCCTGTCCCTGATTGCCCAGGGAGGTGGTGGAGTCACTGTCCCTGGACATGTTTAAGAAAAGACTGGATGTGGCACTCAGTGCCATGGTTTAGTTGATGAGATCTTAGGTCAAAGGTTGGACTTGATGATCCGAAATGTCTTTTCCAATCTAGCTCATTCTGCAATTCTGTGATCCTGTCACCTTTTCCACTCTTCTCTCCAGCTTCTCCTGACAGCATCTCCTCTACTGCCAGCTAGTAATTCTTTACAAAGCTGCCCCACACTTTGTGCTCCCTGACAGGGAGGGTGGAGCTCAGTTGCTTCCAGAACTAAGATGGAAACAGTTTACTCTTCCTGTGGACATATGGCCAGAGTCGATGCAATGTGTCTTCTTTATTGTACAGCAATATGACACTGAAACAGTGCAGAATAGATAGAACCCATGTTGTTAATTAAGATCACCTTCAGTTGCCTTGTGCTTGTGATGTTTCTGAACCATTTTTTTCCTATTTCCTTTTATATATAAGATCAGTTATTTATAAAAATGATTAGTTATTAGTAGTAGTTGCTGGAAAGTCCCAGATATGCAATGGAAAGGAGCATACTTGTAGACTCTTTCAACACACGTTCTGTGTTTCTTAAAGTCCCAAAGCATTCGCTGGGACGTTTTTAACTTTCATATCACCCCATTCACCTTGTGGTTAAAGTCGGACAATATTTTCTCCCAATACAATTTGGGCAATATAATATTGTCAATAAGACATGGCATTATGATGATTTACTGAAAAGTAAAATAATTTAAAATTTTCAATAGAGATAAAAAGCAGCACTAGGGAATATTTCAAAGAATTCATTCCTGGACCCAATGTTGTAGGTTGAAATTCAGATATGGATACAGTGAAATTCTTCTTAGAGCATAAACGCACATGATTAGAATTATCAATTTATTACATGGCCTCTACATGGTTGACAATTACTTTATTTTGCATACCACAAACAAAGAAATGAAGACCTCTTTGTCTACGTGCAATGTTGTGATCTACTGAGAAAAGCTGTTTACCACATTTTATGGTTTGAATAATTGGCTGCTGGATTCCATCTTCAGATTTCTGACAGACTGATGAATGTTTTATTTATACTTTTTATATTACTATTCTAGTCTTTTGAAATTTATTTTCACACTCAGGGGCATAAGTGTTATTGTCTCTTTGCTGTAGTTTGTAAACTCTGGTCATCCTACAATATGTGATCTTTAAAAAATTTACCTGTGCTTATGTAACTGTGATTGCTAAGAAATTTGAATTCACTTTAAGTTCTGTTCTTTGCAGTGTTATATTTTCCATGCTCCCTAGTTTTCTTTCAGCTCTTATAAGAAAGACTAACAGATGATAAAGGTTCTTAGAGTGGGCTAAAATTGTCTGGCTACACCACCATATGTTCACTTTTGTAA
>VWZV01014338.1:48313-74646 GCA_013397155.1 Irena cyanogastra
ATTCAATGTTTTAGTACATTTTAGATTTTTTGCTACATCCTTGTATGTTTTTCAGATGGCAAGCCAAACCTATTCCTTATCACAGATTCAAATCTTTTTCTCCTCTTTTGTACTGGGCTGCTACATTGCTTTGCTAATCCTTATTTTATTATTTCTTTATTTTAGTATCATTTTATCTCTTCTTTTGGTACACGAGACAGAACCTAACTTTTATGATCTATTCTGTTATCTAAGATACTGTCAGAGCATTAGAACTACTGAAATTCCTTCTGACATGCAGGATACCTCCTCCATCTCCATTGCCTTTATCTGTCATCTCAGGTTTTTTTTGGATTACGTACAGTCTATTGTGACAGTCTATCTCATGTGTTTGGAAGAAAGTGGCATTTCTGCAGTATGCCAGAATGTGGTCTTGGTCACTATATTGAGACTTTTCTGGTGATTTGAGGCATAAGGCCTCATTTTCACCTGACAGCTCTGATAGTCGAATAACAGGCATTTTGGTCAGCTGGATGCTTTAAGCAATGGCTTTCTCATGATGCTTTCTGAAACTAGTGATCAAACCTACCTGATGTGATGATTTTATTCCAAAGAGCAAAGAATATTCCTTTTAAGTATATTCACACACTCTTACAGAGTCATTAGTGGACCTTTTATCAAATGGAGCAGATTGCCACTTTTCTGTCACTACAGCTTCCTGGATAAATCAAGTACTACATTCTCAATTGTTAGTAATAGGTGGCAACTTCTTTTGCAGGTGCTATTCAGCAGCTTTGAATCAATGCAAAGCCTTAGAAAGAACAGCTAGCTCCCAAGAATGTGATTTCATAAAAAGCTCTAGGTTGAAGTACTTTCTTCATCCTTTGAAATGAAACAAAGCTATCAGGATTTTCATTCATGAAAAAAATTAAGGTAAAATGCTAGCTTCAGAATAGCCAACATGACCAAGATTAGGATACTAGTTTGATACTAATATGTTATAACAACCACATTATAGACATAGTTTTTCAATTCTTCGTGTTAGTGTTCTTCCATTTTAAGAATGTAATTAAATATCCACCAGGAATGTGTTAATTTACAACAAAATAATTTGAAGACTAAATAGTGTGGAGTCTGGAGAATCAAATTCTAGTACACTCTTAGAGATCAGTCTATTGCCTGAAGAATTTCTCTTTTGTTTTGTTTTATTTCCTGATAAAGCATAGATTAATACAATGGGTGTATTTCCATTAAAAAAGTGTGACTACGGTATGGTCCCATTTCTGCCATTGCTTACTCACCAAACATGCACCATAGTGATGGGTGAAAATAGTGAGCTTCCTTCCCGTTTTTGTGAATACTTTTCTTTCACGACAGCAGGACTGAGCTGAATCCATTTTGTCAGTCCCACACGTTATGTTGTGCATTCTGCTTAGAATTTGCAGGTCCTATTTATGTGTTCACTTCACTAAAATATTTCCTTATATGGCCGATGAAGGTCAATAGCAATTTTTTTTTTTCACTTAATGATTATCTCTTCACTCTCCTCGCATAATACTGTGTGGTTTCAAAAGGGCCTATTGTCTTGCAATGCTACATGCACCTGTGTTTCAAGACCCATAAAGTCTAAGTAATATCACCGTTTTTAGGTCAAGTTTTTTTTCCCTATGAACAGACTTTGACATGAGAAGCACAAAGTTAGGTTGCGCCAGCCCATTTCTGCGCCTTTATGCTGCATTACAGATGCATTCCTGATTCTGCTGTGATTCAACTGTTGTTGATTTAATGACACAGTGGAAAATTTGGCTGCTGTCTTCCTGCGTTATGTGCACACTGAGAGTCTTAAAATCTGTTTAAGCCATGCTCCAGGAAATCTTTGAATTACAAGGCTTTAGTCTTCAGTCACCTTCACATTACTGCAGTACACAGGAGAGCCCACTACTCCAGAATACAAAATCTGTATGCAACTTAGCTTCCTCTACTGTTTACAAAGCTTGTTATCACCTTTGTGCTCTACATGTTCCCTGAATAATTTGAATGGTGGAAACCATTCATTTTTAATTCGTCTTTCTCCAACTCCTCTCCCGTGTTTCTTGGTGTGGTGATTCCATAATTCTGTCCTGAACTGCAAAGGTGAACACTGTTATTTTGTTTCCTGTCTAGGATAAATGATATTGTTCTTCTAGAGGCATTTCTCCAGGGGTGGGTTGTTTGTCTCAGCTATGTTTCCAGCAATCTTGAGTTATGTATGCCAGGAGCATAGCATAAGTATCTGGTTTTGTGTATTGACAGAGATGGATCTTGAGCCAGGAGGAACCGTATTCTAATGCATTACAACCAGTTTCATATTCCTAAGCAGTCCTGCAGAAAACAACCTGAGGTTCCTGGTCAATGGGAAGCTGAACATGACCCAGCAGTGCCCTGGCAGCCAGGAGGGCCACCCATGTCCTGGGGTGCATCAGGCACAGCATCACAGCTGGGCAAGGGAGGGGATTGTCCCACTCTGCTCTGGGCTGGAGTGGCCTCACCTCAAGTGTGGGGCAGTTCTGGGTGACACCGTATAAGAAAGGTGTCAAACTATGAAGATAGCATTAAAAGGAGAGAATGAACATGCTAAAGGGCCTGGAAGCCATATGAGGAGTGGCTGGGGTCACTTGGTCTATTCAGCCTGGAGATGAGGAGATACCTCACTGCAGTTGCAACTTCCTCATGAGGGGCAGAGGAAGGGTAGGTACTGATCTCTCTGCTGACCAATGACAGGGCTTGAAGAAAGAGAGAGAGAGAGAGAGAGCTCAGGAGAGCTTAAGGTTGGATATCAGGGGAAGGCTCTTCACGCCTTCACGGTGGTTGGGCACTGGAACAGGGTCCCCAGGGAAGTGATCACAGCACCAAACCTGGCAGGGCTCAAGAAGCCTTTGGACACAACTCTCAGGTACATGCTGTGATTCTTGAGGATGGGCTGTGAAGGGCCAGGAGTTATACTTCATAATCCTGATGGTTCTCTGCCAATTCATATTCTGTGCTTCTATGATAAAATGCCTTTGTCATCAAATCATCATTTTCCTTTTCTTCATAAAACTGGCATTATCTATTGAAAATTCCTGAGAAGTGGCTATCATTGAACAAAACCCAAGATCAGTAGAAGGGTGCAGATGGAAATGTTATGCTACCAAAAAAGGCATGGGGTAGTAACCTCAGTAGTAGCAATTTTTTGCTATTTCCCTATTATGGGAATAGAATTGGTGCTGTCTCACCTTGAGTACTATGTGCAGTTCTGGTCCCCACAATTTAATAAGAATGTGGAGGCACTCAAATGCATCTAGGGGAGGTCAACAAGGCTGGAGAAAGAGCTGAGTGGGATGTCCCAGGAGGAACAGCTGAGAGATGCCTTCATTTCTCTTCTGTACTGTGAGAGTGGTGAGGCACTGGCATGGGTAGCCCAGAGAAGTTGTGGATGCCCCATTCCCAGAAGTGTTCAAGGGCAGGCTGAATGAGGCTCTGAGCAAACTGATCAAGTTGTCCTTTCACAAGGCAGGGGAGTTGGAACCGGATGGTCTTTAAAATCCCTTCCAGTAAAAACCATTCTATGATGATTCTATCATGCAATAATTCTCTTTCACAAAAAATAAGGAATCCTAATTGTTTGCAGAGGAGAAGTAATGAAAAGTAGTCCCAGGTAGCTGTGGGTTTTTTCACAGATTTTATTTCACTCCTCTGTGTCTGAGACAGCAGAGCTGATGAGCCTGTCTGTGGTCTCGGAGAACAGAACTGCATGGCTCCTCTCAGCAAGTGCAGAAGGATTAAATAATTCTTGATTTTTTTGAGTGTCTCTTTTGAGGATATGATACTTATGAGTTCTTAAGATAGGCAGAGTAATTTCCATTTTTTAGCTCTGGAATAAGAATTTTTCTGAATTACTTGATAAAAAGGTATAGGAAAGGAAATGAAGCTACTGCCAATGAGATGGAAAAGGTAAGATGCCTTACTACTCACATTAGTAAGGCATAATCAAAGTCAATAATGCAAACTATCCAAAACTGCCAGGCTTAGTAACAGCATCATCTTGAGTGTCAGAAAACAGCATCTTCCTTTGAATACTTTATGACACTTTTGCACATTTTATAGCAGAACAATCCCATATATATTATTATCTGACTTCTACAGGTTGTGCACAGTGTGTTCTTCCCTGTCAGGTGAATAGTAATTTCATGAGGATAAAGTTTATTTCATGGGCTGGATGTTGACTCTGGGACCTTTCATGTAAAAGGACAAATCTCTACTGGCACACTTAAATCCAGCTGCCACAGTGTTTATCATCTCTCCTGTTACTTAGCTACATTCCTGGAGGCACGAGATGGGAAAGATAATTCTTTGGTTTCCTTTTACACTAAGTTAATTATGAAGGCAAAAATCAGAAAACAGACAATGTGCAGCTCCTTCAGTTATCAGAAAGATTTGTTGGGAAATGCAGCAACTGTGAGATGTTTTTTCATTCTCTTGAAAGTGGTTTTGGTAACCAGTATGTATCATGTTTTTTATACTATTAATTAGGGACAGATTTGAGTTCCTGGAGTCAGCCTTCAATGCAAGGATGGATCATGCTGCCTAGAGCTTCATACTAGTGGCAAAGTGACACATTTCTTGTTAGGCTGGTCTTTCCATTCTTTCTCCTGATTCAGTCTCCTGTTACTCTACTACAAGTAGAGTCACAGAGAGAACTGCTCTGAAAGGCAGCTCTGGGGGTTTCTGGACCAATCACACGCACTGAGGAGGTCAGACTGGGTATTTTATCAGCTTGCTCTTCCATGGCATTCCCATGAGAACAGGGAAACACGGCTCACACCAAATCCCCTGGGGTTCATTCTTTCTGCATTTTTCCCAGAGACATTTCTGTGCTACAACACAGGTGAGCACTTCTAGCCCAGGGTGCTGGGAAAAACTGCACCTCGGTGACTGACAAGTGCTCCTGGGAGGTTGGAGGCTGGTTGGTATTTCACAACTTGAGGCAAGTTACACAGAAAGGAGTCACTGACTGATACCCAAAAGAAAAAAAAAACAAAACCAAAAAACAAACAAACAAACAACAACAAACAAAGCCAAGCAAAGCAAAGCAAAGCAAAACAAAGCAAACCAAATCAAACCAAATCAACAAACAAAATAAAACCAAAACAAACAGACAAAAAATGCATGAAAAATATATCTATCTACATGCAGCTTTAATTGGTCTTCTTCTGGCAAATGCACTTCATGTATGTTTTCCACATCTTCTGTGTTGACCAACCTATAAAGCAGGACACCTAACTTTATATGTAAATGGGAAACAACCAGTCTTGCCCTGATTTAACCTTATTTACCAACCTTATTGGTAAATTTCAGTTTTTCGCAAAGCTATATATGATGCTTTATGCTATCACTGATATCAAGAATCCAGCAAGCAGATTTTCCCAGTCATCCTCTTAGTGTGAACTGAGATGAAACACCTTGGGAATTTCTTGTAAAGCAAAACTCCCAAATATATGTGTTGTCCTCTAGATCAGTGTAAGGTTCTACAGGAAGGGTGCAGACCTGGGATCGTGAAGTGTATTTTTTTCTTTTTCTTTTCAATGGTGACCTATTTTGTGGTATTATTCACAATAAATTAAAATACTAGAAACAGTGTGGCCAAAATATTTCATTAAAAAAGTTTTTTTCTTTTGTTAAATAATTTATGCAATGTCTATTTTTAGTGTACCTTTTAATTACAGCAATTTTGCATCAGTAGCTAACTAAACTTGTTAGACAAACAAGGATAAACACACCAGATGCTTTTATCGTGAATAAACTATGTACTTGTTTTTGAGACAGAAGATAAATGCTACTTTTGTTTTTCTTTTTTTTTTTCCTTTGCTTTTCCCTTTCAGATATATTTCAGGTCTATGTTTATATCTGCTTCATTTTCAAGAGATCTCAAGAAGTAATAATGCACTGTTTCTCAGCATGGTACGGTGACATCCTAAGAGCTAAACACAGAAGACTTGTCACCTAAAGAATATGAGGCTTTTTAACAAAATTGCTGAATATTTTGGTACTGCTAACAGGCTTTACGTAACAAATAGTTATGAAAAAATTCCCTGATACCTGTTTCTTCCTTTTCAGGTTTCAAACCAAAGGCAATTCAGCCATGAAAATATTAATGGCTGCGTAGATGTAACAGCTTGTGTTCTAGTGGTGTTGAGTAGCTGTCAAGAGGGAGTGGGTAACAGTGAACAGCAGTTGTTCAAATCTTAAGAGCAACATACCAGTTTTAATACACTGGTTACAATACCTTAAAGAACTAGGTATATATATATGCTGGGATGGTGGGAAAAATAATTTCCTTTTGTTCAGCAGCAGCATTGATTGCAATTCTCATTTGTGTATAAACAGCACTATCCCTTCTTTACCTAAGTTCCCTGATCTTCAACTTGACTGAGTCAACTTGGAGCTGCCCCTTAGCCAAACCTGAAGAAACTCATACAGGCCCTGATGGCCTCAGATCAAAGTCATGAACAAACAGAGCTTTTCATGGTTTCACTAAAATCTAAAACTCGAGATGATGAAATTTACATGAAATTAAATAGACCAAATATTTTAATTAACCCCTTTGGGAACTTCAACAAAACTTCACAGAGCTTTGCAAGTAAAGACACAGAATATAAATAAGGGATGTCTGAGCTACCATGCTCAGAAAAAAAAAAGTGAATTGTCCATTCCCATCAAGGGCATTCATGTTAGAAATATAGTTCAGGTCTATTTATATTGCACAAGAAGACCTGCATGTATCTGCATATACAAACCTGACTTTAACAGTGGTATTTACAGATCCCTCAAGTAACCTTTTACCATGCAAGTGATGTGATTGAGCCCGGTATGGCATCTGTGTGTGGTACAATTTGATGAATAAAGCCAACTAACATTTATGAAATCAGCTATTCACTGCAAGAATATTTATTTCAAGCTCTCAAATGAGACTTTCACCATTTTATGGATATCATCAAGAACTGTCTGCATAATCCAAAAGCACAGAAAAGCGATAATCATTTGTAAGCAGTAGATTAGGTGTTTCCTATATCTTCCATGTTGAGGTAAAAAAAGTATGCAATGTTTTCATCAGACATTTTGTATCCTGGTATAGAGAACAGGCAATACAGAGATTTTGAAGGGTCTGCATAGTTATTTACTTATTTTCGCTGGGTGAAGTTATGGTACATGGTGCTCCATTTATGTCTGGGAAGAAGTAGTGGGAGTTCATTCAGTAGCCTGCTCAATGGGGAAGCACGCTGCTGCTTTTCAAAGTGCCTGAATAATATCTGCTCACAGTTCCCAAAGAAGAGTGAATTGATGGGGAGGAAGAGCACAGCAAAGACATCCATGCACTCATAGATTTCAAGTTGATGGTCATTCAGGTACAACTATTTCCACTGTCACAAAAGTGAATTAGCTATTTACTAAAATATTTTGATTCCTGCCTTGTTCTTTTTGTCTTTAACCTAGGGTGCCATCAAGTGAAACAAAATACTGGGAATTTTTGGTATTTAATTTTCTTCCCTCTGTCCCCCTGCCCAAAACACACAAATTTTAGAAGGCATATTTTTGATGTTACTGCATATTCTTGCATACTTCACACAGCAATTCCTGAAGGAATAGGTCTCCAGCCATTTCATTTGTAGCTCTTTTCTTTCTGGAACTTGAATTATTCTCTTAAGATCTATATTAAGAAGGAAAATAAAATGTTTTCACACTGCATTTCAAACAATGCAACTCAGAAAATCACTGAAAGTAAGTTACAATAAAATAGCAATGCATTCCTTCTCTAAGGAGAAAAGGAAGGAAGAAAGGGGAAAAGCCACAGACTCACAATAACTATATACGGTGGGGTGTAAAAATCCTTAGCTGTTTGTGAGGGAAAGTATGCTGCAACTTTAGTCTGACTCCATAACCGGAATAAGTTTTTGTCTATTTATAATTTTAAAATATAAAGTGGTTTCACTGACTTTGTTTTGCATACTTTTTATTAAAATATGTATTTTCCATGTTAACAGTCAAAAAATACAGCAAAAACCAAATGTACTTCTTCTAGCCATGAAAAATTCAAATATTTGCTAAGTATAAAATGGACACCTAAGAGATTTTGTGAAGTAAAAATGAGCAATTTCTTTATATTTCTGGTTAATGTCTTATTAAAACAGGAGAACCATAAGTGAAATAGGTTACAGAGGATTAGCTTGGTTAGTCTCTGCCCCACACTTGTTCTATGTTACAAGCAGCAGAAGTGAGGCGACGAGGTGTTACTACAACCTAAACACAGCAAAATGACCTCTGTCAGCCTAAGCATAAAAAACAGAGTACCATGTCACCAAAACCTACTACACTTTATCTATACATGTCATTTGTAATGCACTTAGGGCTTTACAAGCTATTGTTTTGCTTCACGTCTAGTAAGGAGTCAAATTTTCCAACTTGCAACTTGATAATATTGACATATTTCAAGTAAATTTTCTTATGAACTTATTATCTAAAGCTTTCTAATGATTCTCAGACTCAGTCTGGCCAGCAAAACCGAAGGATTAGCCATTCCTTGCTTCTTGTGTTTTATGAAGGATTACCTATTTCCAGCATTTTTGTGTTCTACTAGCAATGGCACTGCCCCACAAATACTTGCCTCCTGTGTGAAAATAGTAATCCAAAATCTGCATATTATGATGTTTAGGGAAGAAAACCTCTTATGTTTTTCCAATTACAATATTGCTGTAACTGAGGCCTAAATTTGTATTACAGAAAGGATGGAAATTGGCCTCAACACACCTGAGGTGAGTCAAAGGAATTTCCCTTTGGGCTAGTGTTATGAGTGAAAGTTTAAGCAAGTTTAACCTAATCCTAGATGCTCATTTTGGGAACTTTAGTGCTATTCAGACACTGAAATTCAGAGACAGACTTCAGCTTTCAGCATGAAGACTCATTCCTATTCATAATGAATACCTTGATATTACTATTGCCTACAATGGAAAGAGAAGCTGGGTTTCCAGGAAAACTTTTACATTACTTTACCTTAAAATACTCTGTGGAAAGATCACTTGCTGACCTAAATTGAACGTCCAAAAAAAAGTAGGAGCAATACTAAAGAAAAGCTTTGAATTATGTGTGAGAGAAAATAGACAAAAGAATGAAAGACTAGAAAAATAGAAACTAAAATTGGTGGGTAAAGGAAAATTTAACAATTAGAAATTGTTGCAATCTAAATCAGTGGAAATATGAACACACCTTTCATCTGGTCCAATATCTATTTGAGAGAGAGAGACAACAAAACACTGGATACCTATATAACATAAAAGATGTAATTAAACTGTATGAAACAAACCCGTCAAAATCTGACTATTGAAACATTTATAGAAAGTATTAATATCATGTGAAACATGTAATGGTATTAGATGCCTGTTTTACCTTTGTAGAGCTAGTCTCATAATGAAAATTATATTCAATATAGTTAGTAACAGGTGTTTAGATATAGAATTTTTTTAAATGATTATATTATTTCAATTTAAGTGTCCATAGGTTTCTTTACAATACTAGAGGTAAAAGAGGTACAATACTAGAGGTAAAATTTTATTTAAATGGAAATGAAGATTTTTTTTTTCTGTGAGTCTGGCCAGTTATGTGCTATCCTTAAAACCTGCAAAACAAAATAAAATACAATCCTCACCTCTCTCAGTTCACTATTGCTTTTCTCCAAACATTGCTGAAACACTTAATTTGGGAATTAATTCCAGGAACCATGTGAGGTCCCTACCAATGAAGAAATTTACGCCTATTGAATTTGGTAAAAGTTGCCATGCAAAATTTTGGTCTTGCTCAGCAGTTCACTCAATTTTCTTCCTCTTTCATTTGTTTTGAATTAATGAATTAACCCAGACTATTCCATGAGAAAAATAATGAAGAAAATATAGAACAAGACAATTCCTTTAATAAGATCTTAACCATGTTCAATTAAAAACACACAAAAAGAAGAAGGAGCATCACAGTGGATTTGGAATTGAGTTAACAATAATGTTATATATAATGCTTAAAGTGTAGTAGCTGAGAACCACTTATACTTTTTGACAAGAACCTTGAATATAACCCAGTCTGTCAGTTAATCCATGCAATCTTTTTCCTTTTAATCTGAACTGACTTCTCCCACGACACAACTTCCACATCTGAGCTCATCTCATCCAAAGGAAAAAGCAAGGTTTTAAGGAAGCAACAGCAAAAATACCTTTTGTTCTCAGATGATGAATAATTGGTGTCAGGTTGCTAATTCTATTAGATTGTGTTCAATTATTTTATATTAGCTTAGTATCTCATTCCATTCCACTCTATAGAGTAAAAGCCTGTTAGTGCCAGGAGATTATTTTCTTTAAATGTAACAAGACTAGGGAGTTATTTGGTTCATATTTAACGACAGCTGAACAGCACAATTATAGAGGAGATATTAAACAAAGACTTTTACCTTCTGCAAGTCTAGCAGCTATTATTGTTTTTCATTCTATTTAGTATTTTATGCATTTTTCCTAGAAGTAAATTCAGTAATATACAGCAGTCAGACTGGTGAGCCTATTTTAATGAAGGAACATCCTGTTCTATTCTGAACAATTAGAGTAAATTAGTGCTTTCCATTTATGTCTCTATCATAACATTTCATGGTCAGACTGTGAGATGGGGAGGAGCTGTTTGCTGTAGAGTGTGGAAACAGAATGGAAAAGAAAATGGAAAACAAATGAAACAAGTCAATGTTCCTTCCACCCTGTTTCGGTCGGTGTAGAATTAGTTTTCCTGCGCAGCAGGTATAGTGCTGTGCTTTTTGTTTTGGATGACAATAATGATGATAATACACAGCTGGTTCAGTTGCTGAGCAGTTCTTAAACCAAGTGAAGGATTTTACAGCTTCTTATGCTGCCCTGCGGAAAACAGGGCTGGCGGTGCATAAGGAGCTGGGAGAGAGCACATCAGGACAGCTGACTCCAACTGGCCACGTGGCATCATGCTCAGCACATAAACTACAGGGAAAGCTGGCCAGGGGCTGCTGCTCGGGAAGTGGCTGGGAATCTGCTGGTTGGTGGTGAGCAGTTGTTTTTAACTTGTGTCCCTTGCTTTTCTTGGGCTTTATTTTTATCTCTTTTTGTTATTTTCCCTTTCACTACACTTTTGATTATTATTTTTGTCATTATTATTTCATTTATTACGCTGTTTCATTTTTAATCCAGGAGTTTTTTCACTTTTAGCCTTTCAATTCTCCCCCCCATCAGACGGGAGGGAAGTGAGAAATTGGCTCTGAGATGGTTAATTGCTGTCTGGAGTGAAATTATGAGACACCTTTCAAAGTTCCTTCTGAATGTCTGCTGCAACTGAAAATCTGCTTGTTTTGTTTATTTCTATGATCCTTAAGAAATTGAAAGAAATCTTAATTTTCTATTATACATACGGAACTGTTGTACGTACATAAAAAGGAATGGTGAAATGAGAAAGTATACCAAACATTTGAAAACCTTTTACATGAGAAATGTCATTTTTTCAGCAAAGAATTTCAATGATTTTTCATTAATATGTTTGGGGGAGATGTTTTTTGATAAAACAAATTAAAAAACCCATAACAAATCAAACCAACCAAACAAAAAAAACTCCAAAAAAAAAACCAACTTGTTTTTCAAAGTAGCTTGATCTGGCATGAAACAGTCTTAAAACATGCTCTAACAAGGATTAAAATGGGATGTCAATACAGTTTGTTGTTTCCTATTGCACTGCTTTTTCCTTGGAAGTGCAAGGTCCAACACTGAGTAGTTACAAACTTTGTAGTTTGTATCAATCATAGTCTTTATCTGCTATTTTCCACCTATGAACTTTTTCATATTTTTTTGTTTAAGCTCACTAGAGCATCGAATGGATTGATGACCCTAGCTCACATTGTCAGCAAATCTAGCTGAAAGCACTACACAGCCTTCCAAAATTTAACCAGCTAAGTACCCTTTCTCGGGCTGTATTTGAAGAGTGTGTTTTATTCACACCATTGCTACTAATGACAGATTATCTTATTCATACATCTGCTTCCCCTTAAGAGGCTATAGAGAGACAGGAAAATTGACTTTGTTTAATACGAAAATTTATTTTTAGTGTGAAAAATCCTATTAAAGTTATTTATACGGCAGGAATGCTAACAAAAGAAGAGCCAGAGAACCAATTTTACGTCATTTATATCTAAATATCAATGAGTTTTACTGCCTTGTGAGAAGCTGGTAGTTAATTAAATAAAAATATTCCATAAAAAATTCTTTAGGCTGAAGTGTATAATCGATTCTACTTTGCCTGTCTTAACCTCAAGAGACTTACATACAAATAAGAGAATTAAAAGTCTTTGAACTTGTTCTAGGTAAATTTTATATTTTAGAGGTTTTTTATAGTTTTTATGCTGCTTTTCCAAAAAAAGATGCCCACTAGCAGCTGTTTACAACCATTAGAATTGAGTGGATCATTTGTGTTCAGTTATCACATACATAATTTGCCAACAATTGTTGATAATTTCTAACAGTAAGATTCATCTAGGGGAAAATTAAAAGAAAAAAAAACAACAGCCAAACTAAAAGATTTATGTTAACAGATTTTTTTTGTATTTACAAATTTCTTATTGAGAAAGGCTTGTGTGTTTTACATGATCTATGTCTAATACAGTGTCACTAATGTGTACAAACAAAGCCAGCAAGGCATTTCATAAACAAATGCTTTTACAAGAAAATACCCATTCATTGAAAATTCAAATAGTGTCTGTTTTTGTCTTGTTCAGGAGAAGGGGGCTTTCTTAAGAAATGAATAATGTATTTTTAAAAAAATTTTATTGGATTTAAGAAAGATGATTGACCTGAATTAATTCACAATTGCTTCTGTTAGAATAAAAAGTCTCATAAAACATTAGTAAGACCTCTGTTCAAAAATGCACACAAAAGTAATTTATCCTTTTTTCCTTCTTAAAGGTAGTATTCATCCTGTCTTCATTTGAAAGAAATTATGAAAGAGAATACAGAGGATCAAAAGAATATATCCTGACTCACATCTCCCTTAATTTACATTAAGAGCAGCACAGAGTATAGAAGTAGAATGTAATTTTTTCTAAAAATTTGCTCTTAATGAACAGAAGCAGAAAAAAACAGCAATGCTTGTAAGGCAGAAATATTTCTGCCATTATTAATGATTTTAGCTGTACACGAAAGCAGATGTGAGTCTTCCTTTAATTAGAGGTCTTGCACCAACTCATTAATAAAGCAGTAACTTGCAGCCCTAAAATCACTGTGTTTGTAAGATGATAGAGTAGCTACTAACAATTGCTATTCTGTCCCTACAGGAATACGTTTTCCAAGAAAATAATCGGTGGCCTAAAAAAAGCATTGTGGTATGTGACACTGGCAACTTAGGTCAGCTGTGTCTGCACATGTGAAGGCAGACCACACTGTGTGTTTTGGAGATTGATGCAATCCAACAGCCACAGTGTTTTCCTCTGTAACTTAAGAACTTGACAAGAAAATCAAGATACATGGAACAGTTTCATAGGCAAGAACACTGTCAATTGGATATTGTCTTAAATCATTGGTAACTTTCATGTTAAGCAGTTGTTACTGTGTGCATTACAGCAGTTTGCTGGATATGTATTTTGTAACTGCAATATTCTTGTCTGAAAATTCTGACCTCTGGCAGGGATTTTCCTTAGTTTTTTTCACATTCAGTTTCAAAAAATAATTGAAAACAAGCTAATAGCTTAGACCTAAGAAATTTCAGAATTAGTTAAGACAAGCTGTATAATTTTCTATTCCCTTATTATGCAAATCACATCTAAATTTCTGAATAAAGAGTGGGAAAAAAACCCTCCCTCTCATAAAAGACGTAAACCTAAAATGAATTCTGACATAATAAGAAGAAATTAATAAGAGGATAGAAAGAAGAATCCTGGGAGTGACTGACCAGTCAGCCTCATCTCTGTTCCTTGTAAGGTACAGTTTCTCCTGCAAGGAGCTCTGATCTCTGTATGTTGAAGCATATGGGACACTAGAAGGTGACACAACTGATGTGACTTCACAGACCAAATCATGCTTTATCAATTCATACGGTGGTTTTCTGTGATGGCATGTGAACAATGGACAAAGAAAGAACTACAGCTGTCATTTACCTATAAGGCCTTTTATACGGTCCTCCAAAACATTCCTGCCACTAAATGAGACAGATACAGGAAAGATGGATGGATGGATGGATGGATGGATGGATGGATGGATGGATGGATGGATGGATGATAGATGTTTAATTGGGTGAGGAATTGTCTGGATGGCCATACCCAAAAACTTTTATTTGAGTCAGTGTCTCAATGTCCAGATGGAAAGCGGCAACGAGTGATGCCCCTCAAGGGTCTATACTGACAACTCTGCCAAAAACATCTTCCTTGACATAGTGGGACTGAGTACGCACTGAGGAAGTTTGCAGACTGCACAAACAGGATTTGATGGAGCAAAAGGATGCCATTCAGAGGGACCCTGACAGCTTTGACAGGGGAAATCTCTCGAAGTTCAACAAGGACAAGTGCAAAGTCCTGCACCTGGGTCAGGGTAATCCCCAGTATCAGTGTGGGCTGGGGAATGAAGGGACTGTCAGTGGCTCTGCACAGAACAACTTGGGAGTGGTGATGGAAGAAAATATGGACATGACCCAGCCATGGGCACTCCCAGCCAGAGAGCCAAATGTGTCTTGGGCTGCATCCAAAGCAGCGTGGGCAGCAGGGGAGGGAGGGGATTCTGCCCCTCTGCTCTGCTCTGCTCTAGTGAGAGCCCACCTGGAACCCTGCATCCAGCTCTGGGGTCCCAGCACAGGAAGGACATGGAACTGCTAGTGCAAGTCCAGAAGAGGAACATTTAATGATCCTCCATAATCCATGAGTGACCAGAGGGCTGAAATGTCTTCCCTATGAAGGAAGATTGAGAAAATGAAATTTTTTTGGACTAGAGAAGAGATCAGTCCTGAAGGCCTCATTACAGCCTTCCAGTATTTAAAAAGGAGTTTGTATGAAAGACAGAGACATTTTTTCTAAGTTCCTTAGGGACGGGTAAAGGGGCAAGAGTTTTAAATTGAACGAGATTCGAGTAGACTTAGTATAAGGGAGATATTTTTTACATGAGAGTGATAAACACTGACACAGGTTGTCCAGAGAGGCTGTGGATATCCCATCAGTGGAAGCCTTCAAAGTCAGGCTAGATGGGAATTTGATCCAGTGAAAGACATCCCTGTCAGGGCAGACGAGTTGGACCATGTGATCTTGGAAATTGGATACCTTCCAACACAAAATAGTCTTTGGTTCAGCTTTCTGTTCAGAAGACAATTACCTTCTCCAGCTATATAAACAGAGAGCTGAATTAGAGGTTGTGAGTACTTTTTTCAGCAGTCTAATGTGCAATCTCAGAAAACTTGTTTCATTTAATCTCATTTTAAAAAATTAAAAATTTAGAATTCCTTTCTGAACTCCTTAACCATTAAGGTCTCATAAATTTCTTATTATTAGAGAGGGAAAAGGGAAAAAGTACTGAATGTGAAAACCCGTTCTTCCAGCCTCCTGCTAACAAGCAGAACTATTCCATGGCCAAATATCTCTGAATACCATTAATCACATTGCAAACCTGAACATACAAGTAAAATCAGATCCCCAAAGTTTTCAGACTGAAATTGTATCTGAAAGGTAAGTCTCTGTGCCCTAAGCTACACTTCATTTATTAGCAAGACAGTCTAAAAATGATGCTTTGCAAAGTGACAGGAAATGGCTGAAATCCTCCTTCCTCTGACTCCCTTAGGGAAACAGCCACCTTGGCTGCCATACAGAGTTACTGGAATTGCACAGCAGTGCTGCAAAGAAATCACTTGTGCTTGCATGCACAGACATGAGATCCTCAGGCCAAAACACCCTTCTACACCTCTGCCCTGGCTCTCACAAGGTGCTCCTGCTCATTGAGCTGCTCAGTTTTTAAATAGAGCTGCTGTGCACCCTATAAGGCTGCTGAAACAGCTAAATATTTCAGTATTGCCAACCCACTTACTCAGACCTCCCTGCCTGAGAGATTGTACACTAGTTGTTGAAGCAAAGATCCTGCGCCATTTTACTTTCCTGATATGTTCTTCAACCTGGATTCAAAATGTACTTAATAAATTCCAGGAATAACCAGTTCCAGAAATTTTCCCTTCTGTGAAAATATTCCCTTTGGAACTCCCATATTTCTTCCAGGACATTTCTTTGTTTGTCCCTAATTTTCTGAGAGGAAGTGCTAATTTATTCCTATTGACACTGTCTTTATAAATCAAAGTCTCCCACATACCTGCAAAAGTCTTTTTGTCAAGTGAGAGAGATACAGTCTTCAAATGGAACCTAGTATATCTGATCGATTTATAGCAACTACTTCCTTTATAAGATTAGTAGCCAGAATTTAATGTATACTTAAATTTTTGAGCATCATATTTTTTCTTGTACTATTTTTACACATATTAATGACAATAAAGAAAACCTGAGAAAGGGAACATAATCATTCTCCCTTTGAAAGACTCTGATAAGACATGTTTTTATCCAGGCTAACTAATACATGTTAATTACTTGAAAAAACAAACATACAAACAAACAAACAGGGGAAAGCTCATTTCATCTGACTGTGATAAATATTTGCTTAAACAAAGGAACAATACTTGGGAATTTTGGTCCTCTTTGTAATAAAAAAAAAATCAGTGATACAGATGTTTTATGAACTCATTTTTGGTTTTGCCAAATGGTTCTATCAGGTACAAATTAAATAATGTCAAAGAAGTTGTAATATGAGTCCTCTTTTCAACTGTAAATTTTGTTTTCTATGTTTCCGGGCTCCAGCACTTTTATTTTTAGAACTAAATATGCTCAAAACAAATCATTTTTCTAGAGATTAATTTTTTAATTATGATCTATTTAGTTTGGTTTAAACCAAGTACTTGTTGAACAATTCTTTTTGTCTTTCTTTCTGAAAGATTTAACAGCTTTCATTTGGAGACTTTTAGTGCTTTCATTTTTGTGCTACATAAAAAAATTAATGTGAAACCTCTAGGATGGTTTTATGGTGGGTCAGTTACTGCATAATTAATTAAGCTAATACTAATCACAAAACAATTAATTCCTGTGGTAAAAAAAGAGAATTTTTATCCAATATTGGTGTTTCAAAGTTCTTCATCGATCCCTGCCTTTGCTCATGCTCTGTCCATCCACACAGCACTTAGGACAGCAAGCAAACAAAAAACTCAAAACAAACCAAAACCGAGGTTTAAGGTTTGGTCCTGTCTGCAGATTTTGTGACAGCTCCTGGACATAAAAAGGGTGTCATATAATCTATAGTGGTAACACGATTTAAACTACAGGTTTGGCAATTGTGTTACGGTATTCCTGAATATTTAAACAAAACAATGCATTAATGAAGGTTGAAGACCGAAAAATAAACACCTTCTATTATTACCTGGGAGAGGAAGGGCAACAAAATCACTGCAAAGAGTACAGTTAGTCCTTTTTACCACTTACAGAATGATGCAGAACTGCTTTATGGAGTTCAGCAGAGGTTCTCTAGTAAGACAGAAATGTCACTGATACCTAACTAAAGGCTTATCTCAAAATACTTTTGGAGTCCCTTGAATTTTTGAAGAGTCTCTTTTAATGTTTTTGTTTACCATTTAGATAAATAAATGCCATAACAGTCTCTTGTAGTAAATGCTCTTTAAAAAACGTATGTTAGGGACAGAAGAATAGCTGGTAAATATACAAAAAATGGGGTGGGTTTTTCCCTCCCTGAGGATTGTAATTTCAAAACCTAATAAGTTCTATAACACTTTTCATACATGCAACAATTATAGCTTATACAGGACTATAAGTTGTAAAACTCTGTGGGACACTATATCCGCTGTGGTGTTTCCCATCACCAAATAGGACACAATTAGAAGACTCATAAAAGTCCTACACTTGTCTAGTCCTCTGTGTCCTATAAAGGCTACAAAAATGTAAAGCCTTTACTTCTCAGAGTCTTGATTGCAACTGAAAATAAAGCTCATATTCATGAGATGCAATAACGTAACTGGATACATTTTACCAAATTACCCAGGTAATTTTGTGTTGTCTTTTATTTTTTAACATTATTTTTGTATGCACTTGGGATCTGACAACCAACTCAAAAGGAAAGATAAATTATTTTAAAACATTAAATATATTCAAAAATACAATGTGCTTACTTTGAAAGACCTCAGTAAAAGAGTGTATTCAAAAGCAAAATTATCTAAGTACTTTCCAATAGGTATTAATTCAAAATTCATTGCTCTGCTAAATACTTATTTCAGAAATCACATGATTTTCCTTCTTATTCCAGTGGCTTTTTTTTTAAATTGAGTTTACTGAATGTATCACAATGCTAATTTGAGAGTGAAGATAAAAATCCCAGCATTTTAACTAGAAATATATCATTAGAAGGTTATGTAAGATAAGTACGGTACTTTAGTTGAAGGAGAGCACTAGGTATTGTAGTAAAGAGAGAACTTATTCTAACGGCAGCTTAACTATTTATGTGGGTTTCCCCCTGAAGTATTTAGCTTTTTCCTTTATGCAGCAGCCTCCAGAAAAAGACAGCATTTTGGAAAAAAAACCCTCATCTGGTTGAAAAGGAAAAATTCTTCCTCTGATCAGTAAAATTGCACTTATGATTTTCCTTCTCAGTCTTTAGGCAAGACTCACACCAGTCTCTATGAGCAGCTGTTTTTTGGAACCTGTGCTCCCATTTAGCTGTCACTCAATTGCTTATATGTACAAACCCAAGCTTCACGTGTATGTCCAAGGTGAGTGGGGCATGAGCACAAGTCTAAGGCAATGCAATCCCTCCAGCCAGACCCCAGCAGGGCAGACCCCACTCAGTGACAGAGTCCTTCAGAGGACTTCAACTGCATTCACAGCTGCTTTGAAATTAAGCTGATGCATTCATTGCTGAGGATAGAAAAAAACCCATGCCTTAGAGCTTGTGGTAATCGTTGCTGTTCTCAGCCACTCTCAAAGAAATCTTGGTTATGTTCAAGGGTTCATGTAATCCTGGAGTGACAGCATTGAAATTCTTGTTATTTATGTAACTGAAGGGAAACAAATGAGAGATGGAACATGACAACTTTCACAGCATTTCACTATCCGACAGACAGACTACTATCTGAAAACGTCTGTACACTGAGGGAAAAATGAACTTAAGGCAAAACCTGGAATCCAAACAGCAGGGGAACATACTAGAACCTGGTCAGTTCATAAAGGAAGAAGAAACCTTTTCTGATCAAAACCTGTGTTTTATTTAAGTGAACTAGAATCTCCAACCCACTGCCACTGTAAATCTTCTACCCTTCAATTACTATTTCATTTAAACTGAATGAGCTGGCTTTTCAGTGACCCAGAACAAGTGTCTTTCTCCACAGGATGCAGTTCTGCTAGCCATTTATATCTACCTGCTGCTACACACAAAATATACATTTTGCTAACAACAACAGTAACTATTTTATTTTGTTTCTGCACATTGCATATCATCTTTGTAAAACGAATTCCCATAAACATGCTCAGTAGAGCTGAGGAGCTCTATAATATGGTTAAATGAAGCTAGAATATTATTGCACCACATAATTTACACCTTAAAAGGTGTAAGCTCTTCACACCCAAAGTATGGAGTAGCCTTCACAGCTGTACAGTTCAAATAATGTGAAGGAATTTTGCATAGTTAGAATCAGAATTTAATGGAAATTGATCAGGTGCATTAATCAGAATGGTTTCCACTCAAAGTTATTTTTCCTCTCAGAAATTTACTTCTCTCTTCAGGTTCATCAACCTGTCACCTTGGTCAATTTTGCCAAAATTGACTTTCAGTAGAGCCCCACTGGCATTTCTTTAATACTACAACTTAATTCCATATTTCCTCTATATCCTGTCTTCTGTCTATTACCCTCATTTAAAAATTATGATCACTTTCACATTCACTGACATAATTTTAGGATATTATAAAGCTTTTTTAGTCCCTGCACATAGATGTGTTGAAAGCATTTTTTTTCCCCCAGGATCATTCAAGCATTAAAGATATAATCTCACTACCTTCTGAACATTTAATTATTTGATTTTTTTTCCTGTTCTGCATCATATTATCATTATATTGCACAAATGCATGATTTTTCACAAGGCCGCATAGTGATAGTAATGTCCTTAATCTGAAAGAAGGAAGTTTTAGACTTGATCTTAGGAAGAAATCCTTTACTGTGAGGGTGTAAAACAGTGGAAAAGATTGCCCTGAGAATTGTGGATGCCTCGTGGCTGGAATTGTTCAAGGTCAGGTTGGAGGGGGCTTTGAGCAACCTGAACTAGTAAGTAGCACCCCGGCTCATGGGATTGAAACAAGAAGGCCTTTAAAGTCCTTTCCAACCAAAACCTTTATCTGATTCAATGCTGATTCTCTGATTATCATGTATGTTACAGGTCCAGTTGCTATTTCAAACACCACAGATTCCCTGAAAATTTTTTATTAAAATTATAAATGCCACAGTTCTGTTATTATCAAAAGTAGCCCTGCTTCACAAGGAGTCAGTTGTCCAATTACGAAGAGCTACTTTCTTTTAAAGGGTGGCTCATGAAAAAGTGGGAAAGTGGGACTCTGTAAATAATAATAACAAAGTAGCTAGACAGATAAATCTATATGTGATCAATTGTGGTATTTTGAGAACCAATGAGGAAAACCCATCATTGAAAACAAATCCTTCTTAAAAATAAGAGTGGTTTGCAAACTAAAGGGGGCAAAAGAAGCAAAAGAAAAATGGGCAGTGCATAAGATAAGCACAATTTTAGAAGTACCTGACCATACCAGTAACTTCAATAGCTCAGTATGTCAGTACTACCCAGAATTGAATCATCTCTCTTGTCCTAAATTATGATTCCAAAAGAAAACATCCATTTCAAGTGGCATAATTAATAAAAACATAACACGAACTGTTTGGAAAGTATGCTGTGAGCTGTTAGGAGACATATAGGCATAAGATGTTCACATAATTTTAGGATGTGTGTCCTCAGTTTCCTTCACAATATAACATTTTAGGTCTAGTAGGATTTTTTGCATGAAAATAAATGGTTTTGGTGCATTTAGTTTAAGTTTGATTTTGGTTTTGGTGGGGTTTTATTTGTTTTGGGGGTTGTTTGTTTGTGTGGGGTTTTTTTTTGTTTGTTTGTTAGGCTTTTTTTTTTAACTTTTTATATGATTTAGGTAGCTGTTAGCTTTCTATGGATATTGTAAATGCTGATTTTTAAAGTAGGGAAAATATAGCTGTCACTTCTTTTTCCTCTCTCTTCATAACATTTCTTAAATAATTACTGATTTGATAGCACAGTGTAGGTAATCCTAATATTTAGTGACTGAAATTAATAGATGTATTTTGATTCCTGGATAGCAAGCGAAGGATATTACTGCATGCGACAAGCTTCTAAATTAAATCTGTTTTGATTTTGTGCCATTTTTTCCAAACTTTTTTTTTCCATTAGAGAGCCAAATTTTGTAGAGAAATTATTACAGACAGATTTCAAATGTATACTCACATTTGCACAGGCAGAAACACATTTCCATGTGAAAAAAAAGAAAAAGAATTTTGCACTGATTTCTTCTGCATACTTTCTACACTGAGTTCAAATAATGGCTTTCAAGCAGTGTCAGTGTGCTTCAGAGACAGAACGGGAACTCTACCTAAACAAACTAACAAATGCAAGAATAATCTTGACGAAATCTTGATGACACTCTCTGAAATTTGAAGATGGTCTTTTTTATAAATAAAAGACTAAGGCCTTCTATTTATATATAAAAAAGGGAAGATTATGCTCCTTTACCTCCAAATTTTCATTAAAATACTTATATTTTACTGATATCATCTATTTTTTATTCCATATTCACTGCTCGACCTTTATGTTTTTAAGCATAAGAATGTGATGACATTAGAATTTTCTGTTCTAAGATTTACGGTGACAACACTTCCAACGAACTATTGCAGAAAATACCATTTCCAACATTTTGAATACCCTTAACTCTTTTTCCACCTTCCAGAGACGCCAATAACTGTGCTTTGTGCCCTCTCTTCTTAAGTGCTTTCTCAAGACATGTTGCATTGCATTACTTGAAAGTTCTATTGACCCACAGCTGTTCTCATACACACAACTGGGTCATCTGTTCTTCCTTGCACACTCAAGGGATTTTTACTAGATTTGAGGCAAGGCTTTCCCAGGGAGCTGGCAGAGCTCCTCACTGTCTCTCAGTTGGCTGTAGCTTTTCAGCATCCTGTAGTTCTTGGACTTTCGGGCCTGAGGTCTCATGTTATTAAACTTCCCCTGGCAAGAAATCCACTGCACATGACCAAAATGAGGCAGAGGGCAGTGCCCTTCACGATTAGACTTAAAGGTGTAATGGGTCTGATTTTCTAGTCTAAGGATGTTTTAATTCATAGTGATACAATAAACAAGGGTGAAATAAAGCTCTGAAACTTGTTTTTCAATATTGAGACTTAATGTTCATGCCAAAAGCTTCTATACAATCTCTAGTGATACTGAAAATATTGCACCAGAAACCACAGCTACATTAGAGATTATGTAAAAGAATATAAGGCGTCAAACTGTGGTTAGCTATGCAGTTATTAAAATCTGTATATCAACAGGCTGTTGTTATATAACAGATTTTTTTTATCACAGAATCATAGAGTGGCCTAGGTTGGAAGGGTCGTTTAAGGTTATCGAGGTTGTGGTTTGGTTTGGTTTGGCTTTTGCCAGAAAGGAACTGAAAACCACTTTTGAGCATTCAAATTCTTCTTTCAAAATCAAAATAAACCAAATGACTCTGTTTAGTTTTGGAGAGCTACATACATTATCTTGCTAAAGTCTTCTTTTACCTTTTACTTTAGCTCTGGTGTCACCCTTGTATTGACAATAATAGTATACAAAGTTATTGCTTTATTCCTGCTCATATACCTTCTGATTAATGAAATGCAGCACAGTATTTTACTGTGATGAGCTCTCATTTCAAAATTCCATACCAAAGATTGAGCTGCAATGATAGAAATGCAAACCACAAAGATTTAAGGATGGACAGTAGGATTGTGAGCGAGGCACGAAGGAACGTCAGGAAGGACTGAATTAATGGTTTCAACCAAGATACTCAATCTAAAACGGTGCACTGCTTAAGACAGAAAATGGAAGCATATTGCCATTGCTTCTAAAAGGTGACAACAGATCTTCTAGCTTTTCTTAAGGTGTCTTTATCTTCTGCAAAAGATAGGCAGTGTCTTCAGAGTAGTTGAACAACAAAGCATTGCTACGTTTCCAGGCATAAAGTAAACACCTTTTTATTTGTGGACTGTAACTTTACTTTTTGTAGCAGATTGCTTCTCTAAGATTTTTGTTCAGCCCTGCTTGACTATTCTAAAACAAAGAATTCTGAGGTTAAGTTTCTATTTTTCAGCCAGCAATTTTAGTACCCTGCAAATGTAGACATCACTTGATGTTGGGAGAGACCAGGGAAGAAACTGGAACTCTTCACTGGATGAACCACATCTCTCCAAAGAAAGGCCTTGCTTGCTGTATATCCGTTTTAAACATCTGTTGATTATATTGGAACGTGGATGCCTAAAGTCCGTGGTCTAAAGCATACTTTCCAGACTTTCATCTGGAAAATCAAGTCTCAGTAAACTTAAGGACTCCCAAAATATGTCCTGACACTTATTTAAAGTCCAAGTGTAACTTGGAGTATCTCCATGTACAACTCAAAGTATGCAGATGACTGCATACATAACAGCACAAGATTATACCAAAAAAACCTGAAATGGATTGTTTCAATTTATTCTAACAGTTTCAAGAATCATCAGGTCTTGCACCTCCAGTGTAAGCAAAGATGTCTCTAAGTGACTTTTTGGGTGTGCGTTCTAAATTTAGAAGAAGCCTGAATTTCATTAAAGAAATGGTCAGAATTTAGAGAATATCAGACCTCTTCTGGCTGTATAATCTGACTGTCTGAAGTCACCTGCTACTTTTGAAGGTACTAGATTGAATTGTCAGAGATTATTTGAGCATGTGGATTAAAATAAATTTTTTAAACCTGAGGTGATTTACTCTTTTTTATTCATGTAAGAGCATGTATGTATTTCTAGTAATTTCAGCACAACTATTCAAATTTTTCTTTCCAGTTGAAGATTAGCAAGTTTTAGTCTTAAAAGCAGAGCATTATAATAGCCTTTGCTTATTTTCAGGCATGCAGATCCTGTAACAGTGAGAACGATGAGGAACCTTAAGTAATTTTATTACCTAGTCCCTGGATAAGTACTTTTAATAACCTAGATTTGTAGGTTAAAGAGCAGAAAAAAAAATACAGTCATCCAGAACTTTTTGTGTTCTGCTCTAGGAGCATTCTAGAGCCACACGTTTTCCTCAATATATAGACACTAATCCATCAAATTCAGGGCATTTACTCAAGAAATATAGGAATTTAAGTATTAGAAATATGAGTCAATATAGAAGATTTTGGAACTGATAGTAAATTATTTCTATGAAAGTACTGCACTGATGCAAAATTTAGCTACATCTGGTAATAGAAAAATTATCTGTCACCCTGGTAGGCTGAAATTGAGGGTTGGAAGGAAAAATCAGTTCTTACAGTAGTGTTGGTCACTTAGGGAAGGAAACTAAGTTAAAAATACACCATCAACAACAGCCATAGTTCTATAACCCCACCTCTCATCTAATTTTACTTTTTTTGAAATGTCCCAGGCACAAAAATGCATAATATTAACTCACATGAAAAATTTCAGTTTATCAAATAGTTCTCTTTTCTCTTTTGAAAAGAAATATATATGTATTGACATGCATGCATGAAATAACCATTTTTTCCCTCCTTTTTTTTCTGAAATAGAAAGAGTCTTTACACTTATTGGTATATAATGCTTTACAGCAGCATTAGTATAATCTAGATTAGTAAAGACAGAAATGCTCTTGAGATGCCTAAAACCTGCTCAGGGAAGTTTTTAACATCAAATGGAAAGTATAGAGAAAACTTTCACAGCTTCATTTTATGGAAATTCGCAGATGTTATGCACTGTGCATCCCAAATTCACTACAAGAATGTTAGGAAAACAAGTTGAATAGGCAGTAATGAATCTTTTCAGAAGGATGAAAACAAAAGGCAGAATGAAAGACAATTTACTTCCAATAGTTCCTCAAACCTTTTTAAAAATCGAATTTCAAATTACAACTCTGAACCTACCCTTTTGTTTGATTAAAAACATCTCATTACCCCATACAAACTCATCATCATAAAGATATATTAGTCTATTCTTGCTGGCTGTGACTTATTGCTAACTCCAAATTGAATATTGGTGTTTTACTATTGAAATGCCAATACCAAAAAATGCACATAAGTCATTAGAATCAATGGCACCTTCAGATGTAATTACACATACAGTCAAAGGAAGGCCAGTAAGTTAGAAGTGGTTATTGTGTATAAAAAGTCATAATAGTATTTTGGAAAAAAAATTAAATGCTCTTTGTCAAATACTTCTAAAAACATTACATTAATTTTTGTGATTTCTGTCTTACATAAACTGCAAAATTATCATATGTGATGAAGAAAGAGCTTCTTAAGCCTGCTGCTATGTCACCTACAGATGCTTTGGAAATTCTTATCGTTTTCGCTTTCAAATCTTTTGCTGTCATTCATCCAAATATATCCCAATTCTGCAACTGTTTAAGTACATTCTTAAACTTCCATCAAACACAATGAAACATAATCATGGAAATTGTGATTAAACCCTTGTAAAATGATAGCTTTAGCTGTCAGACTTCTGACTGCCAGTGTTTTTCCCACTTCTGCTGGCTTTGCAAACTCAAGATAGAAAAAACCTATGTATCACAACACAACATCTGGGGAATTGCACCAGCACCACTTTGAAATGCACTCACTTTTTTCTTACAAATCTGATTGTAAAATGCCTAACGATCTGCATGGAAAATCATTGTGTTTGGGCCTTCCTAAAAACTGGAAATTTTCTTGTATTTCTAGTATTTAAAAGAGAGGTTATAAAACTGGCCAGCCACCTTTTTTTTTTTTACAAATGTCTTCCATGCTCAGAAGGAGCCCTGAAAGAAATGCTGCTACTTTTCTTTTATAATCACCACCCACCACCTCATAGCAGGGTTTCAATCAAAGTCTGAGTCACTTTTCTTTCCTTTCCCTTCTTAAGAAATGCAGTATATTAAAATA
>VWZV01014340.1:1365-76602 GCA_013397155.1 Irena cyanogastra
GTCTGCTAGGTTGTGCAATAACAGCAGTGGATGAGAAAGGTGAAATGCAATTTTCTGAAAGTCCAAGATGCCTCACAATAACCAGATGGAGATCAAGGACAAAAGTCATCACACCAGGAAGAAAGCTACATTCTTGCTAGCTACAGGAAAAGTATCAGATTTGTCCTCTGACCTTTTTTTCCTCTTACAAAAGATTGAAAGAGGAAAGGCAAGGACCATTTTATCCAACAGAATCAGTTCAGGAAGATGTATCTTAAGTTACTAGAGAAAGATTCCAACTTAAACTGAAAGCGACAAGCAGAGGCTAGCTGACAGACTGAAGAAGGTGAAGATCTTTATTATTATATATAATCCTAATGTGCTTTTTTAGGGTGAGAATTCTGCTACCACGAAGCTAAACGTATTTTGGTCTTTAAGTTCAGCCTAGTGAGCAAGCTAACTTTGACCTCTCTCATGGATGACAAAATGTTCACAACTGTGCCTATGGAGATCATTAAAAGTAGACTAGGGGTCCCTAGCAGGTGCTTGTCTCTCTTGTTCGCTGTATTTAAAGGATAATGCCATGTGCCTCCATAGAATCCACAAAGCAGTTGGAAAGCAAAGAATACAGAGGTCAGGGGAGGCACATCGATATTTTGAGGATATGTGATAACTAGAAAAATTATTTTGATGGGCTTCATGTTAAAGGTCTCTGATGCCATCTACTAACATTTTGAGGAATGTTACAGGCCATCTGAACACTCATGTGGTTAAGATGCAGCCAACCAGTGCAGCTCCTTCCTTCAGTCCTTTTTCTTCGCTGCCATGAAATGGGATATAGAGGGGTTTTGGCCCCAAACATAGTAACTGTGCATCACACAGGACTCTTCTGTGCCCTGGAAATATCTCTGCTAGTAGAGTTTGCATTCCAAGACTTTGTGGTCAGGGCCATTTGTCTTCTCTTTGTCAACACTTCCTGTGAATCTCACTTTGGACCTTTGGACCCTTTGGACCCTAAACTCTTAACAAACTTGTTAGCCCAAACTTTTTGATGGCTAAGAATATGGGAAATTTACATGACAGGACAGATTTTCATTAGAATAATAAACCCCAAAGCAGATAAACAGTCACAATCTAATGCTAATCCATTTACCACCTTGTATTTATGTTTGCCATCTTAGTATTTATGATTATACCAAGGCACCTTGTGAAACAGTTACCTTAGGGATCTACAGTAAAGCAGAGGAAGTATTTTGTTAGCACAAAAGATTTTGCTAAGTAAGAACATGAGGTCATTTTGACAGTAATTTTAATTTCAAATGAACACCAAAAGACAAACCCAAGAACAGAGTTCAAGGCAAACTGTAGGCTTTTTCTGATGAATGTTTCAATTCTTCTTTTCTACCAAAAAATCCCTACTTCTCCGCTGGAAATAATCAGAGATCAGAAATTCAAAAAGTATCAGACAAATATTCAAAGTGACATCTTCAAAGTGACATTTTTAGCTCTAAAATATTTTGTGTGGGAAATACACACAGTTGGGTTGGCCTTCTGAACTCCACATTAGAGTTAACAGAGTAGCCTATTTGCTTGGAGCCATTTGGCCCTCTGGAGCATGCTCAAAATATTTTGTGTACTTCAGAAATCTTTATAATGACTCTGTGTCCATTTTCTTAGTACACTAATACTGATTTATTGTTTTTGAGTTAAATTATGCAAAAAGTACTTTGACTTAAACATGATGGAACTTGGCTGTTGTGAGATATTCTTTCAACTTCTGAACTCACATTTAAGAAAATTCAGAGCTAACAAACTCACAAGGCTATAATCTGAAGAAAATGATGGCCATTTCCTGGTATACTTTGGCCAGATAAATCAGCTTTTACTATAATTGCCAAGAACTATCACAACACACAAGCCTATCTGGCTTCATATTACACAGGGCTCTTAGAAATGAAATTTTGTCAAGCTACATTCTTTCTTTATCTCTTGGAATTTTATGCTTTCTCCTCTTTGTGTTGAAGGCACCTCCAAGCCTTTTATAAAGTTTTGGATAACATGCCATTGAGGTAACTACAAGAAGGGAACTATGATGGATATTATTCAGATATCGGGCAGTGTATTAGCATTACTGCAATTTCTTGGAAGTTAGCCAAAATCCACATGCTCTAAAATGCCTAGAAATCCTTGTATAAAGTGTATAGTCAGTAATTACATTTCTCCACCTTGAATTTCTTATAAGAAAGCAATCAGTTTAAATTACTTTCAAAAGGTCGTTTTGGCTTATATTTTTCCACCTTGAGTTTCTTATCATAAACAATTTAAATTACTTTGGAGAAGTTTTTTTGGCTGATGCCTCTTCAACTTTCAAACATTATTCCTCTTTACAGTTATGTTAACTAATTGATCTATTGATCACCTTCACTTTCATTAATGATCACTCTAGTCTTCCCATCCTGAAAATCAAAACAGATAGCTAAAAAATTAAATCTTGTATTTTGGAAACTATGCTTCTGCCAAATCTGCCTGATTTTTATTTTTGCCCGATATGTAGCTTTATGGGTGCCTGAGCAGAACACCTAGAGAGATAATGAGTCAACATTTCTGAAAACAAATAAGATTTGCTTCACATACTAAACCTGTTCTCTCTTGAGAATTTAGAAGTGTAAAGCATTTTAATTTCACACATTGATAACACGTTTTCTCAAGTATATTTTGATGCACGTAGTTTATAAGGAAACTACTGATTTAAGGAAGTCAGCTGTGAATTCTAAGGATTACTAAGTTCCCCATTGTTGGACTGAAGTTTTTTGTCATCGAGTCAAAAAACCAGACATCAATTGTTTATAAGCTAGCATAAAGAATATTTCACTGCATAGAAACAACATATGTGACAGTGTTATGGTCTGTGAAGCTATCTTCATAAAGTTTGATGGCAGAAAGGAAAAACTTACAGAAGAAATTTGAGAGAAAAAAAAGCACAGAGAGTTTTTTTAAAAGTAAGTGTCTTGTTAGTTTCTTCGTGTTTTGTATAATTTTATGCATTAGATTCCAGTGACAACGTCATTAAAAATAACACTAATATTGCTCAATATTAAAATACATATTTTTATGTACTAAATAGATTTGAGCTTGCTATATCACAGGAAAATATTGAGAAAAAAAGAATGATATCAAAAACCTAAAGCAAACTTCTGCAGCGTATATAAAGAGCCTGAAATCTCAGGTCAATAAATAAATTTCTGAAGCTGAAAAAAGGATCATTGTAACAAGGATGCACAGTCTTTTCCAAACTGTCTCGAGTCATGAACCTAGACAAGTAATGAAGGTTTATTAATAAACATTCGCCATTAGTTTGCGGGTAACTTTTACTACAGATAATCCAATTCCTCTCATTATCACTGGCTTATAGAGGATATATTCTCCTGGTGCTGTCAAGACTCCTCCTGTTCTGCAAAAAGATTATGATTTTTTCATTATTAGATGGAGAGGGACCAATTTTTCTCTGATTCCTTTCTACAGTGATCTTTTCTCTGATGAGGTTCCTGTATATCTGGTCTCTCCAAAAGACCCAGCTTTTTCTTGGCCTTCCTGGTTTGGGAAGCTTATTGATAGAAAATTAATTGGGAAAAAGTCTTTTTTTCTTTTCCTTTTCTTAAGCTAGACCCTTAAATGAAAAATAACTGGAGCTAGAAGGATTAGATGGAATCTTGCATTTATGGTGGTAATAACTGCTTTCAAATAAAACAGATTTTCTCTTAGTTCTGTGATAAAAAGGTTTCTAGTGGGAGAGTGTGATGGAAGACAGCAGAGAAGGGATTGTAACTGTGTCCATAGTTCCGCTGGTAGAAGCTAAGTAGTATTCTGTTAAAAATGGCCCTAAGTAGAATGCAGAATTTTGCTTGAATTTTTTGGTGCCTTGTAGTTTAACCAGAACTCAATCCTCCGAATGGGAAGAAGTGGATATTCTCGTTCACTAGAATATTTTTTCTGTTAAAGGAATATTTCTGTTGTCACAAAGATGATCTCATGTTTCTTTAGGAGGAAATAATCCTGTTAAAGTATAAAATTGCAAATAAATTTTTTTAAAAAATAGTGTCCTCTCAGCAGGGACAAATATCAATAAAAGTATAACTTTGAGAGGTCATATTAATGGTATAATCTCAAAATAATTTTTAGTGTAGTAGCTTGGGAAAAAACATATCATTTACTTAGGTTTACAAAATGCTGCATATTTATTTTCACTTTTAGTCATAAATTTTTCAAATAATGTGACTTCAATTAATTTAAACTTAGACACACTAGACACAAGGAAAAACAACTTTTCTAAAAAAAATGTTCTTGAATTAGCAAGTTTATTCAAAACTATGGATTAAGACAATCAAGTATGTAATCATTTACTTAGACTGTCCACTGCATTTTTTTTGGTTAGCCCTTTCTCTGTAAGAACAGAAGGGTCTATGATTTCAAGTGAACTTTTTGACCTTTCCTCATTCTTCCTATTAAAAATAACATATTTTATTGAAAATAAACTTATCTGAAACATATAGACATAATTTTCAAAGTGCATTCATTTTTAAAATAGCTCAATAAGCTTTATTTCAAATGAATGTCCTTAATTCTATTAGAAAGGGCAGAAACAGTAAAAGTTAAAGTGAACATTTGGATAAAAGCTTCTATTTTCTATAGTCACATGACATTGTGAATTGATCATATCATCTTGTTTCTTTTCCTTTTATTCTCATCCATGTGGGTTTTTTATTCTTTCATTTTTTACCAGGACATATTTAATGAAAATATTCCCAATTGTCTCCACAGCAGTTAAAGGGACACAGGTGACTACCTGCAAAAATTTTATATGAAAGTTTGGACTAGACTGTATGTTTTGGCTTTGATAATAGAGGTTTTTGTCTTTATGGTACCCTTGTGGACTAAATACAAAACAGTAAACCAAGAAAAAGGTTACTTGGATGCAAGCAAAAAGCAATTGAGAAATTGTCCTTTTTCTATAGCAGCCTACTGAGTAACCCACTGCGGTGTTATTCAGTGTTGGATTTCTTTAATGCCATAGTGACATGAATAAAAAGGAAGGAAGACAAAACAGAAATGTTGCAACTGCAAGAAACACATTTCAAGGGGTTTTTTAATGTGTGTTTTAATTTGGTTACCTTACATAGATATTGGGAAGATTTGAGGAAAGCTGCAGTTTGTATTGGCGCTTAGGTTTGCCTGGTGGTCTGCAATGGCATAGGAAACCATACTGCACAGAGATCTTTCACACTTTGGGTGCATAATGCTCTTTTACCTGTGCCAAATGCTCTGCATTTACAAGTGATTTCACAAATCAAATTTACATTGCCTCCGTTGTTTTGGCAATATTTAATTCTGATCATCTGCCCCAATGGAAAACAAAAAAAGCCCAAGCAGGTGGACATCACCTGCATATAAGCATAAGCCATCGCTTCTCCCACTGATACTGACAGAAATTGTGAAAAAAATAGTTTAGAAAGCTTTAATTTATTGGCAAAACCTGAGCACCCTGAGAGTTTTGAAAGCATCTAAGAAGATGCACATTTAGTCATGGCTGCTTAATAATATCTTCATCTTGTAATCCACATGCTTTGTAAATAATGTGGGCATTTGGGTCAAAGGAAAAGATGGAAAAAGAAGGTATTAGTTTTACTAAGGTTACCTTTTAATTTTACTTACATACAAAGTACAGAACAACAATTCATATGTGGACTTCAAATTGCCTAGAAATAGTACACCTCAGCTACAGTTGCTGTCAGTGTACAAAAAAAGTCACTGTAAGTAAATTATCTAACAAATTACATTCGGTCACCATCTAATATCTGACCTAATCCCAAACAAGGATACATTATAAAGAGGGTAGTTGTAACTTTTTCGTGTAGCACCAGCAGGCTGGCTCCAAAAGCAACAGCATTCTCCACAGAGAACTGCTATTTGAGCTTTAATTACCTTTGGTGAAGAGAATATGTGGCAGATAACTGTATGGTTTTATGGCGACAGTGAGAAGGAATTAATTGCTGTGTTTTGTTTTCTTAAAATACAGAAAAATATTTAACTGACTGATTTAATGAGGAATTTTGTTTCTGGGGAAGAGAAGTCAAATACAGACCAGACAAAATGAAGAGGTAGCTCTTGTATACAGTGAATGTTTCATGGAGATCCTGAGAGTTGATTTACTGTTTTTTAAATACTGATCCCAGTAGCTGAATTGCTTTGTGCAGAAGTTTTGGATTGCTTTTCTAATAAGCTCCTGTGAGCTCTTGAGTGTTTGTTTTTCTGAAAGTTTAAAGATGCTAAATGACATACTGTTTTGAAGTATAACATCACAAAGACCAAGATCCTATCTCTAAATAAAAATTGCTAGAGGTGAGCAAAAGGGGAACTATCTATGTGTGCATTGAAGTTCAAAGGTGTTTCATGTTATAACTCCGTGTGCTTTGTGAGCTTTAAGAAGCAGCAATAAAGTGGGAAGTTCCTGTGTCACTGTCAGCAGACTTTCAGGTTAGCGGCTTTTCATTTCACTCTCTCTTGGAGAATGTCAAACACTGCTTTACAGCGTTTTATATGTATTAAATACTATTGTTTTGATGATAAGCTCTGTTGCATTCTCTTTCTAAAAGTTATATGAGAATCTCTGAGTTCATTTTATTTGGACACTGCAAACAATGGACCTTGCATTTCTATAATGTTTTTTTCAAAGTATAGTGCTCTTGTACTTGTAGTAGTCAAAACTGAAGGTGAGATTCTAGGAAAAAGTAAATGTAATAGTTTGTCAACTTACATCAGAATCCCTTAAACTCTTTCCTTCCCTTTATTTGCTGTGTCACAAGGACTCAGTTTTACATAATACATGGGAGTAACTATTTATATTGAAGACCACATATGCCTAAGGACAGTATCACATATAATTTACTCTCCATTGCAGTCTCATACATATTCTCCATCATTTTGAAGATGCAAGGAAAATTATCTGTATAGAGGGTTGGGAGGGTAATTTGTTTCCCACCCTGACTAAGACGTATAGATTTCTTTTTTCTCTGTACACTAGTTGTCTGTGATGTTTGACAGTTTTGCTAGCATTCCAGTTATGAGATTTTTTTATTCTTAGTATTATGTTTCTTATTTCAAACCAGAAAGTTTTGATTTACACACCAAAGAATATTGTCATCTAAAAAGAGAAATATTTCAGGCTGTCAGTGATCTTCACCTAAGAATACTTTGAGTGATCTTTAATTTCACTGAAATTGCTATTTTATATTTGAATAAATGAAGATGACCCTTGATTTATTTTTGTTTTAACCCAGAGCAAGCCTGCATCCCTTCTAAGAAACAGCTGTTTTTAATAATAGTAAGACAAAAAAATCATAAATAAGCTCAGTTGGAAGGGACCCACAAGGATCACTGAGTCCAACTCCTCACCCTTCACAGGACCATCTACAAGGGTCACACCATGTGCTCAAGAGCATTGTTCAAACATTTCTTGAACTCTGTCAGGATGGTGCTGGGATCTTTTCCTCAGGGAGCCTGTTCCAGTGCCCAACTACCCTCTGGGTGAAGAATCTTTTTCTAATATCCAACCTAAACCTCCCCTGACACAGCTTCAGGCTGTTCTCTTGGCTCCTGTTACTGGTGACCACAGAGAAGAGATCAGTGCCTGCCCCTCCTCTTCATCTCACGAAGAAACTGTGCAGTGCGATGAGGTCTCCCCTCAGTCTCCCCTTTTCCTGTTTGGCTGAACGCACCAAGTGACCTCAAACACTCCTTATATGGCTTCCCTTCAAGGCACTTCACCATCCTCATGGTCCTCTTTTGGACATTTTCTAATAGCTTAATATCCTTCTTATATTTTGGTCTCCAAACCTGTGCACAATATTCAAGGTGAGGCTGCACCAGAGCAGAGCAGGAAAATCGCATCCCTTGATCAGCCTTGGTTGTCCCTCCTGGTTGCCAGGGCACCCTGCTGAATCATATTCCACTTTCCTTTGAGCAGCTGAGAAAAATCTGTAAAATATATTGAATTAATTTAGATATAAGTAAAAGGCAAAAAATATTTGTTAGCGGCTTAGACTCAAAGCTAATTAGAGAGAATAGCAACTTGCAAATGTGTTTCACTTCCTAAGGCACATAATGCCTAGAAGTTTGGATTTCAGGTAAGGTTTGTACAAGACTCCGTTTAATGCGTGTGGTCCTAGAATGATCAGAGGAACCCATAATGTTAGCTGGTTATTTAACACAAGATAAACAGCCTCTGGATTGCAGGCAGTGGGTACCTGACCACCTGTGTATGAATAGATCATTGTAGAATGTAGACCTCTTAGGAAGCAAAGTTACACATTAAATCTTCTTTATGTTTTGATGATCTTCCCCTCAATATGCCCACAAGTCCATTAGATATAGTGTGGCCAGGAACTTTGGATCTCATATTTAAATCCTGTCAAGTGTTTCCCCAATTATTTTTCCTCCATGGCATTCTCAAAGCACATGCATCGGGTAGATTACTCTTTGTGGAGTGAAGAAATAGATTAAAAAATGGAATATGAACTCACCCTCTCGAAATGAATGCATTCTGGATGACTTGTGTAAGGTAGAGGACTGGCAGCTTCTACTTTTGCAGTGACTTGCAACAGAGGGCCACTTCAGCTTCAGGATGTAGTGAAGGTTTAAAATGCTGATTGAAGATAGGCCTTTCTTGGAATACCATGCAAGGGAATTAAGTCATACAAAGCAATAGGTTTAGTGGCTTAAGATTCTCTTTGGTAGCTCACATTGGATAATTTATAAGACACTGACATCATCTTAACATATTCTTTTTTTTATGCCTTTTTCTTAAACAGTTCAATTTCAAAGTTATGGGACAGGAAAAACTTGATGGAATAGTCACTATGTTTAGAAAACCTGTCCTTGCATGAAAGAATGAATGGAAAACACTGTGGAACAGAACACCATGTGACTTGACTAAAATGATTTTAGTCAATCTGGAGCATTTGCTAAAAACCAAAATCTAACCCTTAACTTAGAGAGAATAAATGCAAAATTCTACATCCACCAAAAAATAAATCAGGTATATAAAATAAGTAATAACTAAAAACGCAGAAGATGAGATAATATATCAAGCTATTTAATTTAAGTCAATACTGGTTTGTGGTTGCAAGACTTTTCAAAATGAAAGGTAATTTACTATAAAAGACAGAGGGGATCCAACTCGGTTAACTTTACTGAAATACTGTTTGGTTTGGAGGTGAGAGGCACACAAGCTTCAGGGATTCCATCAGAGAAGTGTGACACTCATTTTAACACTTTAAAACTTGAAGTGTGAAGAAAGAACACATTTCTTTTCATCTTTAAAAATTAAGTCTGCAGAGGAATATGTGATAACTCTTGCAGTGTAGTGGAAATGCTGAATAACTTTTTTGCTACCAATGAAATAAGAGAAAATAATTTTGTTACTTTTTTAGGATGAGGCTGTGGTTTATATTTGGATTTGCTGTATAGTTTTTCTTGTTTAAAAATGGTTAAGTTTGATAAGAAAATAAATTAATTTATTATGATTCAAAAGAGGTGGAATAGCGCATTTCAACAAAGATTTTTCCACAAATTTAGCAAATGTCTTTGACAGATATATTTTTTCTTTTACATGTTTTTTTCTTGATCATCTTTCTTTTTCATAAGAATAGTAGATTAACAAGCAATTTGTCAGTAACATTAAAGTTAAAGATCATCCCAAGGAAATAATTTTTATTGATTACAAATGGCAGTTTAGGCACTGAAGAAGGATGTAAATATTTCAGTGTGCTTTGTTTAGAAAGTGACTCATTATTCTGCTTGTATCCCTTAATAATGTAACAAATGAAGAAACAGAAATTCGCACTATATTTTTGTATACATTGTGGGATTTTACTGGCAGTGGAAATCACTATATTTTGAGGGTGCTCAAAGTCAAGATACTTACATCGAGTAACGTATGAAGTGGAGTAGATTTCAGGAAAACTACATCCTTATCAGTAGTTTGAAACACAACAGATTCCATTGTGAGGTATTTCAATGTCACCTGTGTGCCATTTGGATAGTCTTATCCAGGCAATTTTGTGCATATTGTGCAAGAATATAGCCTCACTGAATGTATCAGATGGCAGTTTGAGAAGCTGAGTATATCCGCACCAGAGACGCACTATCAATTTTGATTTACCATGACAGGATGTACAATGAAGTGCAGTTTGCTTGCAAACAGGATGTAGTTTGGATGTAAGCTTGGAAGTTCTTTGTCCTTGAGTCCATGATCAAACACATGTCAAATAGCTCAGCATTTCTTCGAGCAAGTTTGCAGGCTGTAGCCCAAAGGAAACAACTACCTTGATGATCAGTATTATCCAGTCTTTCTGATATGTCAGTTGGATGAATGGAAAGTTACGTGTGAAAACACTAACAGAAACACAGGACTCATAAAAGGCTGGTGAAGAAGTAGTGTATGTGGAAAGGATGATGTCACTGAGTGAGCTTTTTGAACAAAATGATTAAAGGATGAAACAACTGAGGAGGAAACAGCTTTAAATGAACTAATTTTTGTTTTTTCTGGCCTTGGGAGGGAAATGGAAACACAGGAGACCTCAGTGTGCTTCAGGGGCTAACAAACAACCAAATGATATTTTTTTCAATTCCTTATTTCACACTGCATGCAAGGATTTGCTGCTTTTCTTCAAAGTCCTTGAGTGCTTTAGGATTCCCACTCATTGCTGGCCATTACTGCAGCAGTGCTTACAGTAGTATCTTACTTAAAGATCTGTACTAGTATAGGTGGTAAAGTTCACCATTCTAAAAAAACAGATATATCAGGTAACTAAGCTCCTTGCACTGAAAGAAATATGAATTTACCTGCTTTTCTGATTTTGCTACTATTCTTGCTGAGAAGAGTAAGCAACAAGGTTGTTTTATGCAGCTTCAAATAAACCCTTAGATGACAATCCATTACACAAATATTCGATAAGGGGTGCTTTTCTGTGTTTTTGGAATAGTGATCCCACCTTTCATTTTCTTTTTCAGCATTCAGAAGTCATAGATGTAGCTTTTGGGTATGCAAATATCAAACTATGACTTTCTGCAGAATCTTTTTTATTGATAATCACAAAGAAAACAAACAACCCAGTGGGAAAGTACAGTAACTTTATATTACTTTTTTTCCTTAAATCTCCTCCAACAGACTTCTACCAAAGAAAACAAGAACAAGTGTCTCAGAATATTTTTAACATATCTTTTAGGTGGTGGGTTTTTTTGTTTTGGTTTTGTTTTGTTTTGTTTTGTTTTGTTTTGGTTTGGTTTGGTTTGGTTTGGTTTGGTTTGTTTTTGTTTTGTTTTGTTTTGTCTCTGAACAAAATTCAGGGCAGCAAGAAAACTACCTAGAGCTTTCACCATGCACATGTTGATTATGAGGGTCTAATCCTTTAACAAAAAAAGGTGGAGAGGGGAGCAAAATGATATAGATATGTTCAGAGCAGCCTCCAACTGTAGCTAAACATAAATGCAAGATTTCCCTGCAACAAAAACTGTGGGATAAAGAAAGGAAGAAGTGAGGAAGAGAGAAGAAACTTCACAGGAACTAGCTATATATACCTTCATATAAGATTATTTGCAGTGTACAAACTGGGGAACAGGACATGAAAAATCAAAAATAGACTTGGAAAAGGTATTATGTTTTGCATCTCTATTTTCTACTTCCTGTTCATGATTTCACATTTGGTAGACAATTCTGATATTGAAACANTCAAACTTGGATTTTTTTGCTAAATTTATTCTTTCAAAGTGGTTATACAAATTTGCATAAATTGTCATAAATAGACAAAACTGACTTATATGTAGAGCTACATCACCTTAGAATATGACCTAAATATTTTTCAAAACTAGAAATATGTATATATATTTATATACTCATATATAGTAAGCAGGTCATAACACACTTGAATCTTTCTCTGGATTTTTTTTCCCCTTAACTATAATTTAGTCTTTAAAATTGCTGGGGTGTCCTGAGATATCACATGAAATAAATAATTGTGTCTTTATTACTTCAGTTTGTTTTAAACATGTAGGAACAGTAAGATAGATACATAAATGGTTTTTTAGTAATATGCATTAAGAAAAATAGAAATGCCAACATCCAGATCAAGGAGCATTACTTCCTTGATTCCATTGTAAATTAAAAAAAATTAAATGCTGGACTGTCTAGACAATATGAGATAAAATTGAGAAAAGAAAATAAAGAAATGCAACAGGAGCAAAAAGAAAAGGTTGCATAGGTTTGGAGGAAATTGTTTGTACACTGCTTTCAGGAGGCTTTCCTGGCCAAGAGTGGATGACTGCAAAGCTTTATAAGCATCAGGTAGATTAAAAAAAAAGTGAAAGTGAAAGACATTCAGAGTATATAGAATTGTGTTTTCTCCTGTGTTCCACATCTGTGCTTTTAGAAACCCTGTGGAGGAGGTTCAGAGTTTTCTGGTAATCACCTGGAGTAGCAAGGGTCACACAGGACCTTCTGTGAACTCATTTCCTCCTGCTGAAGTTATTACAGGACAAAACCTATGTTTGGGACTACCTTGTGGACCCACTACACTCTCAATTTCAGGCAGTTTTAAGAAAGCTTGTATTAATAACTTCAACATAGAAAAGTCCAGGTTTAAGATAAACCACAGTAAAAAAATTTAAATATCTTTGCTTTTAAAAACTTGCATAGTTGATTTTTAGAGGAAGGATGCATGCTTAAAAATGATTGACAAATGTTTTGATAGAAGAACAGCCAGTTGAGTGTCAAAATTCAAATTCTGCTGATGCTGTTTGCTCAGTTCACGGATGCTACCATTATACTGTTCCTGCTGTCTTCTAAACCTACTTATCCTTTCTAAGGCCAAAATTTATATGCATTTACATAAAATGCACAATTAAATAATTCGGTACTTAAAGAATCCAAGCAATGCTGATACCAGAAGTCAACTTCAAGCCAGAATAAAGTGTTTTGTTTTTTATATAATAGTGTTGTCAATTTACTTTTGTCATAACTTTAGGGTTTCTACTCTTATTCAGTCGATAGCCTTTCTTTCTTTTCTTTCCATTTTTAAATTAAGTAGTGTCCCTATTTCTTTCTATTTGTTCCTATTTTAAATAGTTCTCATTTGTCTTAGCATTTTTAAAAATGTGGTTAATCTTTTTGGCTCATAATATATTTAAGGTTAGTTTCAAAAGTAAATTAGCATTTTTCATCTGCTGTAATAGACTTGAACGTGTACTAAGTTTGCTATGATCAACCAAAAATGTTTTATCTTTTTGCTCTTCTCATATTTTTCTACAAATTAGTATATTCCTATTATTTAAAATGTTTCATATCTTTAGGAATCCATTTTCTTTCAAACGTTAACGTGAGTATTCATTCAATGAAGCTTTTCCTGCTCTGTGAAAAAGCATTTTCTGGTTCTGCTCTTGCCAGAAATGGGGAGGTATTTCCCATTCCTTTTAAGACTGCCACAAGCATATTTGAAGTTAGCTCATATATCAATCAACATCCAAAATCTTAGGAAAAAAAGATAATCTGGGAAATCCCAAACAGCACTTTCTACTTACCTACCTATGTATTTCTATCACTGTATCAATCCAATCAATGTATTTCAATCTATCCATCAATAGATATATCTCTATTTGCTAATTTTCATACAAAAGATTTTTAGTAAACGTAGGCAGAACAGGATGACAGAACATAGACTGAAATAAAGCTGAGCTTTCATATTCTTCTTTATATCAGGGACAAATACCGAACTTCAAACTGGAAAGAAGTCCTTTGTTTTTGAAAGTTTTGGTGAGAATTTTTTTTTTCCTGGTTCATACAGAAGACAACAATTGTCAATAGCTAGTTTCTGGACATGGTTACTGCACATTTTACCTGTGACATCTTAGTCTGAGTGACACAGCAGTTGTGGTTCTGAAATCCAACTAGACAATTTAAACAACGTTGAAGCTCCTTGCTGGCATCTTTTACCATGTGCCATTTTTGTGTTATCCTTATTTTTCATCTCCCTATTAAGCGCCAGCAGTGTCCTAGCAGAGTTTTTCATCTGTCCACTGATAATTTGCCAGGTAATGATGGTCTTTCAAAGAACAATCCTCTTTGTGTCCTCATAGAGGATTGTTACCTACTCTCATGAATACTTATTTTGGAGTGAGGAAGCTGTGATCTGGAGTATCATTGGTGTAGCTGCAGGCTGAAATGAAGCTGAAGAGTCCAAAGATGATGATTAGTTTTAGCACTTTAGTTAATAAGATTGCATATGAAGATAAACACAAACTGTACTCTTAAAACATCATGAAATTTATCAGCTAAATGGAAATAAAGAAGAAATATTGGATTGCCCAACAATTATCAATAGTGCATTACTGCATCCTAAGTCTGAATGAATTGCTCTTAGGGAAAAAAAATCAAACAAACAAAGGCTGACATGCTGTGTCCATTTCTAACAATCAATATAGTGACTAAACATGTAGAGTACAGAATGGTGTCCACAGCTAGAATTTGCTTTTAAGCCGATTAAAATGTGAATTTTCCTTAAATGTAAACAGAATAATATTTGAAAACATAGATACTCGATTAAAATACATTTTGTAGCTGAGAATTTAGCAGTGTGTTATTAGCATTTGGGCATACTTGTTATTCAAGTGGATTCTTGATTTATAAAATTGCTTTCGACAATCTACAATCTACAGATTGTTCTTGAGATAATTTAAAAGCAAATGGTGGAGATGTTCCTATATATAGGATAATCTTGGCTGATAGTCTCCCTGATATAATAAGGGAAGATTTAAGGATTTAAGATTTTATCTTAATATAATTATTAAAAACAGGAAGATTTTTATTTATTGTGGTACGGAAAATGTTTCTATATTTTTTTCTCAATTAAAAGTCCCAAAACTATTTGTCGATGGAGAAAACATTTAAAAACTCAGAAGAATAATATCTTGATATGTAATAAAACTGTTTTTTCAGTGGCTTTTAGAAAGAGGCAAAGGTTGATTTAGGGACCACTTCAGCAAACTGGACATATGGAGGACCATAGATGGAATGGTGGCTTGGCTGTTGTGCTGTTGAAGGTGATGGTTGATGTCATTGCAAGTCTGTTCTCTATTAACTTTGAAATGTCATGGGGATCTTCAATTTCACTGAAGACAGTAGAAGGCATAAACGTCATATATGTCTTGAAGAAGGGAAAAAAGGAGTATCTGAGATACTACAGGCTTTGTCACTTATTAAATCATCTTTCTTTTCACCTGTGAGTTTTTTCACTTTTGTTCTTCCTGTTCTGTACCTCATCCCACTGGGAATGGGGGAGTGAATGAATGGCCAAATTAAGCTACAAGAATCTTGGTGGGCTGGAAGGTTTATGAAGTACAACATGAGAAAATGCTACCCTCAGCTTCCTGACACATGAAAAAAAATGAAGAAAGAGGTACAAATAATATACTGAAATGTAAAGTTGGCCTTTATTAAAATTAACAGGGATAAACTGACAGGTGACCAGTGTCACCATTTAGATCACAACTTTTGCAATAGTGTTGAAAATAGACTTCTGAAATATACTGGCTCAACATGCACAGCACTATTTGATCATATTCAAACTGTTATTTCATACCATCTACTCATATATTCTTGGCTTGCTCACATTTTAGGGACTGTGTATTATTCTGTGCCTTTATCTCAGGGAAAATATGACAGAACTGGAAAAGACTAATGATTTAAGCGAGGTTCCAAAATAATGGAAGACTTTCCATGTGAGAATAGACAGAGTAAGCTAGGACTCTGCAATGTGAAGCAGGTGTGACTTCCAGGCTGTTTATAAAACAGGATCATCATGGTGAGAGAGGCTACAGAACAATCATTCACAAGAACTAGGTGCCAAAATAAAAATACACCAAAATAGCAAAAAAAAAAAAAGTGATTTAACTCGATTTAACTCTGAGTAGGTGATAGACATACAGACCTCCCTGTCAAAATTTGGTGAGGTTGTGAAATGCCTGTCCAGGTTCAAGCAAGATCCATAAGAAGTTACCAGGCAAACAGAAAATCAAATTTTCAGGCTGAAAATCTGAGCTGGAAATAGTTTGAAGCAGTAATTGGAAAGAGGTATAACACATATAAAAGGAAAATGTTTATTTATAGAACATATAAAGCAGAGATTTTTAATTCCTAATTTTAATTTTATGACTGCTGTTAGAGAGCCTTGAACTCCTCAAAGCTTTTTGTGTTAAGTGGTCTTAAAAACTATGAGAATATTTGCATCTGTTTCCATGAAGACTTGAAAGTAAACTGTTTATTTAAACCAGTGCAGAATTTAGCTTGAATGGTCTCATTCGGGGCTGAAGTAGCCTGATTATCCTAATTTGGTTTGAACTGACAGAAATTGATTTAATTCACCTTGAATCAAGAACTTCAGAGCTATGACTGAAAACTAAGTTTCCATAAGAAATGTATTTGTTATATCTATTTAGCTAGTAAAGCAAAGCTTTTAGATATAAATATGTAACCCAAGCTCAAAGAAAACAGAGTGTTAAGAAAGAGGTACTTTCAGAGGCTTGTTTAATCAGCTCTTGCCTGAATAATTGAAAGGGAATAAAGGCAAGCACAATGCTCCAGAGGTTATTATTGCTGCAGGAGGTGGGAACCTAAGTAATGGCATGTAAAGTGAAAGTAAAATGAATTCCTACGAATTCTAACTCAAATTCTACTAGACAACAATAGGTAGAAAGAAAAAGTGCTCATTAAATTTCAGCNTTATTTCATTAAAATCTCAGCTCTAACACAGAAATGCTACTGTGGTATGGCACTTTTGCAAAATGAGGTTGTGAACACTTACTCTATTGGCAATTGCAGGAAAAGCAGACTCAGGGAACACTGACATAGACCAAAGCTGAAATTTATTAACAGCTAGTTCCTACTGTAGCAAGAAAGCATCGCTTGATCTCATTTATAAAACATAAATAAAAGTATTCCAATATCACCACAGTGAATTCTATCAAGCAGAAAGGTTGAAGAACGTGGTGGTAGTTTTAGGCACTGTATGAGCAAGAGACCACATGTTGCTGATGAGATCCACATGTCACTGTGTCCCCAAGTTTACTTCATAGTAAACAGACTATGTGACTGATGACAAGTCTGCCTTCTCCAAAACAAACAAATAAAACACTGTTACATGGAAGCATCAAGTATGCTGCTATGCAAAGTAATGAAAATGTATTATGAATAGGAATTATAAAAAAAATAAAGTGTCAGTCATTTTCAGTAAGAATTATATCCCCAAATCTCTCTTCATTTGCCTGACTCTTCAAAAGATATAAATACAGACTTTTACAGCCTTTAATGTCTAAAATTTCAGGTAATGTAATGTTCATTGCAGAACTCACCACCTATAATATTAAATTTATTTCCTACATAGGAAATAAGTCAAGTAACCTGTTGTTATTATTCTTATTTGTTTGATGGTAAAAGATTAGATATTATTAGAGCATTGCAACTCCATTTTTCTATTATTCCTTTGCATACTTGATCTAGAGTGAAGGTTTTCTTCTACTGGTTTTGTTTTCTTTTATTTTGTGTTTTTTAAGTTTTTTAATTTTTGGTCTGAGACACTATACTGCTGTCATTAATAGATCACCTTCACTGGCCATCTTCTCAAAATAAGCAAGGTAGTGCACTGTGAAATACTCCAGGCCATTTCAGTCTTCAGGATGTTCTTCCCTTCTTTCAGATAGGTATTAGGTCCTGATCCATTACCTTCAATCTTAGGACTAACCTAAACTAAGAGCTTACTCCCTGTATAATTAATAGAAAGAGGCTGAAATATGTATAAACAGTGAGATGCATTTCAGATGTCTATTAGCTTTTAGAGGTATCTATCTATATCTAGTAAAGAGGAGAAGGGAGCTAATAGTGTCTTTTTTCCCTAATATAGATGCCTTGGATCATTGTCCAGGCAGGATGACCAGTCATTCCTTTACTTTCAAGGCAAGAAAAAATTAGACATTAAATAAAGGCACCCAATTCTCAGTGGATAAGTTCACTGCATATCTATCACATCAAGCAGAAATGTAATTATTTAAATCCATGGAACAAATATTATTTAAACTCATGGACAAAATTATAAATACTTTTACTGGCTGTAGTTTAACACTTTTTTGGAGCGTCTTTAAAACTCTGTTTGGAGGGGCAATATATATACATTATTTTCTTATTAATATAGGCTTTTGCTCTCCTCACCTCTAGACAATCTAATTAAAAATTAAAGAGACTTAATACTAAGATCTGTGGAAATTATATGCTTAATATGTGTGTAATAAGTGGTAGGACTATAGTATATGGGACTGTGATGAACAAGATTCTGTGAGTTTTTACAGAACTTGACTTTTCAGCACCAGTAAGGACAATTATGCAGCTCTGATAGTAGAAGATATTCTAAATATGTATCAAGCTTAATTTATAAGTATTTTCATGTATGCTTAAAATAGACAAATTAATTGGAATGGCATTTGTATAAATAAGAATGAGGATGAAGCCTTAGAAGGAAGTGTTTATGGAATAAAATACAGCTGAGAGAAGGTTTCAATATATATTCTATTATGTTTTTTTCATGCCATTAAAAATGAAGATTTTTTTTCTCAAGAAATATAAAAAGGTTAGTTTTAGCTCTGCATTAAAATGAAAACTTTCCTATCCTTAGAAGAGAACCCTAATTCATGCCTCTTCTTCCTTTGACCAAAACTCCCATGTTCAAACAGCCAGTAATTTTAGAGTTAAGTCTCTGAAAAGTGAAGAAGTTGAGATTCAAATCCTTATTTTTGTGTATAAATGCTCTTGCTCTACTCACTTCACCCTGTATAGATATGGTTTGGGAATTTGGAAGTAGGATTCTAACCATCAGTGTTACCACAGTTTGTTTCTGCTATTTAAATGTTTTAAAGCTTTAAACTAACAACAATATTAAAAAGAAGAAGCATTTGCGTGATGATCTCTTCAATTTATAAACTCTGTACTTCTAATTTATCTAGTTTGCAGGAATTCTCAGTCTGCCAAAATGCTTTATATTTGTGCATGCGTATGTATATATACATTTCTATGTGCTACACAGATATACACAAGTGCCTACGCATGTGCACAGTCACAAAAACATACTCTGTATGTAAATATACACACACTGAAAGGTCTTGTGACCTTTCTGGAGTCCTGTGCTGGCAAAGAGGCATTAGGCAGCTGCCGAATGTTAACTTATTTTATGCCCTCAGCTTTAGGGATAAAGGTGGAATAAAAATAAGCAAACTATTCTACATTTCAGTCATGAGTTTTAGTTGGCATTAATTAAATCAGCTTCCAGACAGCACATTATGTAGGGAACCTCCCCATTTAAATAATTATTCCATGTTTGTCAAACACATTAGTTCTGGTAGAAAGCCAAATTCAAAAAGAGGAGATATGGACCAGGTAAGTGTCAGTCTTGAGTGCTCCTAATTGTTTTGCAGCAATTATTGGGAGCTTTTATTATGCAAATGTTAATAGTAGTGCAGCTTTCTTCACTAAGAAGCAGTACCAACCTGCTTCCAGAATGAGCATGGCTTTTACACTAACAAGTCTCCTAAAAAAACCCATGAAAAATATGTAGAAGTGTCCAGAAATTATCTGGAGTCAATAAGTCTTCCTCTTCCTACACAACTTCAAAGTAAACGTTTTTTGCAGAAAGTAATTTTCTCTAAACTTTGCTTTGTTTATCAGGGAAACAATAAACTTTTGTGTATCTTTTTGTTTCACTAGTTAGTAAAACATTGTGTGGAAACTATAAAATATTGAGGCTTGGTGTATTCTGCTTGACAGACTTATGTTTCCATAATAATGGAACTCCCTTCTTTTCCAGCTTGAGGCTTAGAAAATAAAAAAGCCTCTTGCATGCTCTATTATTTCGGAAATTTAACTTCATACTGAAAAAGTACAGAGAATACAAGATATATCCAGCTAGGTTTTGTTATCAGGAACATGACTTCTACCACCCTGTGAAATATTTCAAAATCTTCATTTAAACAGTTCGCCAATGCACTGAAAAGATACATCTTAAATTATTTATTTCCCAGCTATTAGTCCAAGATTCCTATACAAAAAAGTACCTCTAGGATCAAGAAGTTAGAACTGAAATTGTTAAAGGCATGGAGATCTTTCTTACCTGTAGATAACCAGTGAAAATAATTTGGTCACAGCTTTCTGTGTGTTAAGATTTGGTAGGGTATGGTGAATCCATTAGCCTAGGCTAATCTGGGGAATGCAATTCTTTTGGGCAACTAGAAGAAAACAGCTTTGTTTTGTTTTGTTTCTTTAAATTAATGGTGTGTTCTAGTGTTTCAGAAGTGATAAGACATTTAAAAAATGGTATAATCCTCCAATGCTGAAAGAGATTAAACCATTCCTACTTATCAAAACAAGGCTATGACTCAGCAAAGAGATTAGCAAAAAGAACACAATATTGCTAGAAAATCTCTGCTAAGTTTCAAGAGAATAGTCATTATTCAAATTCAATAAAACTTTTGAACATAATTGAATGCGTGATACCTAAGTTAAGATAGTATTAGTGTTCAGTGATTTTCTGTATTCAGTACAACAGAGGAAAACGTGGCAGCCTAATGACTTGTCAGCATCTAGAGGGACTCATTTTCATGAGTTCCATAAAGGATATTCAAAATTCAAGAATTTAAATCATGCTTAAATCAACATAGGATGATTATGCTATTTTTGCTTTCTTGCAAAAGTCCTCATATCATTTTGCAGACATATTTTAATTTGTTTAACTGGTATTTACATTCAGGGTTTTTTTTCTTTATATCCTTTCTCCAAAAAATCTTGTTTAAGACAGTAGGGATTGGTGATTTCACTAGGAAAAGATGCTGTGTGCAGAAAGACTGCCAAAATATGTATTTCCCTAAAGCTGTATTATTCTACTTCAGAACTGTCTAGATTTCAACCTGTGTGTTGGTTTTACATGGTCTGGGTTTTGGCAGCGAGGGGGCCCCAGAAGTGGCTTCCACAAGAAGCTGCTGAAGCTTCCACTGTGCCTGGCAGAGCCAATCCCTGACGGCTCTGAAGATGGACATGCTGCTGGCCAAATCTGGGCCAATGACAGAGGTTGGTAACATCCCTGTGATAACATGTTAAAGACGGAAATCAAAACAAAGTGCACAGTTTTTCTAGTCAGAGAAGAGGACGAGGTGAGAACATGTGAGAGAAACAATGGTCAGTGGAGTGGAGGTCAGTGGAGACAGAGGGGAAGAGCTGCTCCAGGCACCGCAGCTGAGATTCCTCTGCAGGCCGTGGTGAGATCATGGTGAAGCAGCTGTGCCCCTGCAGCCCATGGGGATCCACGGGGGATGCAGAGATCCACCTTCAGCCCGTGGGGATTCACAGGGAATGCAGAGGTCCACTCTCAGCCTGTGGGGATCCACGGGGGATGTAGAGATCCACCCTCAGCCTGTGAGGATCCACAGGGGATGCAGAAATCCACCCTCAGCCTGTGAGGATCCATGGGGGATGCAGAGATCCACCCTCAGCCCATGGGGATCCACAGGGGATGCAGAGATTCACCCTCAGCCCATGGGGATCCACGGGGGATGCAGAAATCCACTCACAGCCCATGGGGATCCACGGGGGATGCAGAGATCCACCTGCAGCCCATGGAGGAGGTGCCCATGCCAGAGTGGGTGGATGCCTGGAGGAGGCTGTGATCCAGTGGGAGACCCAGCAGAGACAGAGGGACCCTGCTTCCAGGCTGGAGCAGCCTGTCCTTGGAGGATTGCACCCTGTGGAAGAGTGACCCACGCCGCAGTAGTTTTAGGAGGACTGTGTGCCTGTGGGAGGGACTCACATTGCAGCAGTTTTGGGAGGACTCCTGCTCATGAGAGTGGATCCACTCTGGAGAGGTTCATGGAGAAGTGTCTCCTGTGGAAGGGATCCCATGGTGTAGCAGGGGTAGGACTCCTCTCCCTGTGCAGAGGAACAAAACCTTGAGTGATGCACTGACCAAACCCCCATGCCCTGTCTCCCTGAGCTGTCGGTGGGAAGGAGGAAGGGGTCGGGGAAAAAAGGTGTTTTTAAGAGCTTATTTTACTTTTCATTATCCTCCTCTGGCAGGCAGGGGGGAGGGGGGGTGTGAATGAGCAGCTTTCATGGGTGCCTGGAGTTTGGCCAGTGTCCAACCATGAAACAACCCAAAGAACCTGGTCTGTAACCCTTCTTTTCCAGTTCTGTAGCTTTTCCCACTGAGACTTTTTTCTCCGGGTATGTACTCTTGTCTGCTGCATGCAAAGAGGCCCTTTGCAAGCTGTGTACGTACACGCAGTGTAAAAATGAAGCAGTTGTGTATGTGTCTGATATGTATAGTAGATAGATGCAGGGCCAAGTTAAGCGTTAATGTACTTGTCAGTTCTGAGACTCTTGTATGTTCTCTGCTGGGCAGTAAGTGGTCATTCATACCTGGAGTGTCACCTCCTGTAATCCTGGAAGCATCTGACCTTTGATCTTGCTGATTCATTGTGTTTGAGTTGCCTGCTTTTTCCTTAAGGGGATATATTTGCCACATCTGTGTTTTTCCCTTGTGGTTCCCTGAGCTGCCAACTGTTGTCATTGCAACAATTTCTCTTCTGCCTGTGTTATTACTTATTTCATGTGGCTCCCATTCATGTACTCCCAAAGCTTAGCAGCAACCTTCTCGGTAAGACTGAGCCAAGGTCATCCAGCTATGCTGCACCAAAGCAATTCTGGGGTCAGAGAGCCCAACTCAGAGGCTGTGGGTTGTGCTCTAGCTATAGTGTAAGTTATCTAACTGCTTACATTATAACAGCATTTCATGCAGCTTACAAATCAGCTGTTTTACATTAAAACTCTGTAAATATTTCATTCTGTAGTTTTTATCAGATATGACGAAGAATTTTATTTCTAGGCTACAGTCCTGAACTATTACTCTTCTGCAGGTGGATCTCTGAGAAAGGGAAACCCTTTATGATGTCTGGAATATGTATGCATGTATATATATATTTATTTTTTACAAATCTTTCTGATTTTGGAGGAGGGATTCAGTTACTTTCCTGACATCTACAGGAACAGAAAATTATATCCTAGTAGTACATCTGAAATGTAAACACATTTTTAGATTTTGGGAGTAAGTGTTACAGGACAGTACGATTGCTGTATTTCCTGAGCATTTTGAGCTTTATTGAGGGGGATGGGAAGGCACAAGGAGCATGTTGCATTTTGTACCAATACTTGCTTTTCCTAATAGTGATTTCTGGACCTGATTGGTCTAGACACTGTGTCTCTCATAAGAAGAGGGGAAAAATTCCTAATTAAGACTGTGGAGGGAATCATCTGTTTCACATCCTTGAGGTCAATGTACAGATGTAAAAAGCAGGTGCCTAGAAGAAAATAAAGAAAGAACAGGAGACCAGTCAGCTAGACTTTGGAATATGGAATAGAGGGACATGCTGGAGTGTGAAAAGCAAAATGGAGATAGAAATAAACTTTGAACAGAGTGGGAACAGCAGCACTAAAGCAACAGTATGAGTTCATGCAATAAGAACATTCTACTTTCCAGAACCAGAAATCCTGTAGCTATTTATATCAGTACAAAACATTGGACCTAAACCACTGTCTTCAAACACTTTTTCCTCTCTATGACATGATTCTTCAATGGGATTTAGCATGTGTCGGGCTGTGATTACATATGCTTGTTTGTTTTAAGCGAGCACCAAACTTCCAGACAAAGCTTTTGTTTTATTCTGAAAATAAATGAGAGTCTCTGTGACATTGGTGTGAGTCTGGCACTTGTACCCATTCTGTCATAACAGACTGCACAGATTTCCATTTCTGCCCTTGGCAAAAGAATCTGTGTGCCCAGTTCTCACTGATTTGAATGCATGTCAGGCATTTAGAGACGTTTCATGGGCTGAGAAAGTTGAGAAATGAGAATGACAGATTTGTTTCTTTCCTTTTTGAATAGTGTTTTTCTTTTGTTTCTGTGATGAACTTGGTAATGAGAACTCTGAGTTGGTACTTATTAACTTTTCTAACTATATTATGTAAAAGCAGCATGCAATATAGAAATGTCTTCATGAAGGAGGAAGAAGGATACCTGCAGTAGTGGGAAAGATGCATGAACTTTATTGTTCAAAGAGCACTTTTCAATTAGAAATTTAATTTTTCTCTCTTGGCATGGTGTAGAAATATATGAACAGGATTTGTCTTGGAAGAAAATTGGATTGTGCTGCAGAGGTGCATTACAATGGTAGCAAGTGAGCAGTCAGTCATACTATAGCCAGTTTAAAGCAAATGAAGCCCAGCAACAGCTAAACAAAATCCTGGAATGTGTACGGTGTTTGCCTCAGCACCGCCACCATTGTTGGTCTGCACAACTAAATGTCCATAGTCTTACAATTCCATCACATGCCAATGAATTAGTCTCAGCCAAAACACACTTCAATTCAATCCAAGCCTCTAAGGGGCCAGTTGCCTTGGGTGGATGAAGCTGTTATCTAGAGTAAGAAAACGGCAGGAATAAAATTTTCTATCTGTCTTTTGTGTTTGTCTTCAGGAAAACTGACTTAACCCCCTTTTGTCACAGGTGATGAGCTGAACTACACGAACTGAGGTGCAAGAAGCAGCATTAATAAAAATGTGGTTCCTAGCAGGATCATGAGCCCGATCTTAACCCCAAAAAAGAGCAAACAATGAACTTAATGCTAGCAGTCCTTCACTGTAAACAGATATTCTGATGCTGCTAATTCAGGTATGTTCTCATCAGATGTCTCTATAAAATTCCAGCTCTAATTTAGAGTTGTCTGTTCATTTGTCAGACACCTAAGTTCACATATTCATAAATACTTTAAAATTAATTCTGTTAACAGTACTCACACTGTTCTTCCTGACTGCTGTAATCGCTCAATAAGATCTTTTAGAGTATCTAATGAAAAGATTAGGACACCTTCCCTTCTAGCTCTGTAAGTCACAGATTGCTCTCAATTTTTTTTTGTGCTGTTGATTTTAATAAATAATTTGGAGCTAAAGGTCTTGTAAAAGTAATAAAATAAAAATCCTATGCTGATATTTTTTTATAATGAAACCATACACAATGAAAAGCAGTATGACATACGCATTTCATCACAGTAATTTTTAAAAAAAATTCTTAATGAAAAAAGAACATTATTATCTGTGCATTTGGGAATAGTTTTCATTATTCATTCAAAAAGACATCATTAGCTTTATGAATGTCTCCAGAAAGAGTGACAATAACCTTTCTAGTTTGCTCTTCTCAGGTTCTGCTCAGTTTAAGTGATAAAATTCAGTTATGACCAAAAAAACCTAAATAAACCACCCAACACGAAGAACATATGAAATTTTTCACAAAAATGCAGAGTAAATTTAAGAGAAGAGAAAGTAAGAGATGGCTTTTTTCCCCTATGGAATAGAAATATCTCTATTGTTCAAAATTTAGGGTGAAAATATTATCAATTTTATTGCAATTTTATTAATCTATTTTTTTCAGTTTGTGGGATCTTTTAAAAGGGAGAAAGCAAAATAAATATAAAATAAGAACTATATTTATAAAACAGAAACTTACAACTACAGTATACCTTTTGAATCCTTTTTCTGTAAGTAATAGAATGTTTTTATGGGTCACTTTGGATCTGTTTCAGCTCTGTGACTTCAGCTTGTGACTTCTGATTCATGAATGAATATATTTATTAATCCAGTTATAGATCATGGAGACCTGCAGCTCAGCAAGTCCAAAAAAATTTATTTTGTCCCTTCAGATATGTAGGTATGAGATAAATGTATATATAATGTTCATAGAGATCTATAGTGGATTATGCAGAATTATTGCTCTGTAAGAGAAGCATGATAGCAATAGATTTTTCATGTTCTGAATATTACAAGTTTCTTTGTCCCCTCACGTTTTTCCTGTTGTTCAAGTCCCATTAGAATCTGCTTATACTTTGCCCAAAGCTTCCCCCTGTCCATGACTACCTGTTGTTTATTCCACATTTATTTGTAGTAGGAAAATGCTTTGGTGTTGAATTACACAAAATTCAGTAATCACTATGTAAGAAGATAATTTTTTTTTAATGAAGGAAGTTTTTATCTTGGTAATTTAAATCCTTTATGATAAGTATTCATTCTTTTAAAAGAGTAATTTCTTGACATCACTGAATAATGCCTGACTATAACATTCTCTGACCTTAGAAACCAGTAATGCCCACTAAAAAGGTTATCACAGTCCTGTAAAAGGCCTGTTCCTTTGACAGGTCAAATACATCACCTTGAAAGTCTGATTTGAAAAAAACAAATAAGTAGACCTGATTAAGTCAACAACTCAAATTTTTAAAAGCTGTTTCTTAGCTTTAAAAAAATCCAAAGGGGGTTAAAATCCTGATGATCCATGGATTCCCTGTTTTTTCAAAAATTTTGGTTCACATGTAAAGTTTCTTTTTCCCTAGAATAGCAAGTCATAAATGCCTCTTTCAGTATTATCAGCCTGACATCCTTTTGGTTTGTTGCAGTTAGACATTCTTTGATCATGAAGGCTCTTATTGCATTATTAAACAAAAGTACTAGAGCCCTGAGGTAGGGACATGGGAAATTCAACTGGAAGCAGTTTCCATAAACTCCTACTTGATTAAGTTATTTCTGAACAATTTGTTAAAGCCCATTAAATGGAAACATTTGGGTGTCACATACTTGTGTGATGTCTGACTTGGCTAATTGTGTCTCCAGGCCTCAAAGGCTTAGCTTGGTGTAAGTGTGGTGCACCTCTGATGAACAAGTTGAAAGCAAAAGTGTAGAAAAAGAAATTCTGACTCTCTCCCTGCCATGTCCTTTGCTCCCAGACTTCTTACTGTGTATCAGTCAGGGACAAGTTGTTTCTCAAAGGCTTTCTGTGTCCAAGAGGTCTCAATCAGCATTTTGTGATGAATGTACCTGTCAATTTGATACCCACAGCCATCTTATCAAAACCAGTCATGCATGCATAAGCTAAATGCAGGCTGATGGCAATATTTTGAATTCACAAGAACCCATAGGCTTTTGTTGCACTTAAAGAAAATTAATTTTAAAGTATTTCATTACTATTTGTCTTCAATATTAATTAGAGAAATACAGATATCAAAGTTCACAGAATGTGAAGGTATGTGTTCATATTAGATATTGGATAAAGTGTTGTATCTGTTAAAATGAAAAAAAAAAGCAGTGTAGTCTTAATACAGGCAACTTGAAAAAATGTTGGTATCTCTATGCAATGACTATATATTTTCATGTGGCTAAAAAATATCCCATCATTTCAGTTGGTTTTGCAACAGACACTTTGGCACTGACAAACATGCAGGCTTAAGAGGGAATTGAAAACACCAAGGCTGAAGTGTTAGAAAATAATTGCTTCATAAAACTAAAGTTTATTTCTCAGAGATCCCAGCCTTTCTTAAAACAGACCTATCCTTGCTTGCTACAGGGGACTTAATCTTTAAGTTTTGCTTTATATACCAGTAGAGGTGTTCTGCAGATTATGCCTTTCACCTATGAGAGAGTATAAAAAGGTGGGGAAAAAAACAAAGCCAATGTGTTTGCCCTTAAAGATCTGTGTGCAAGACCTCTAAAAATCTTTACATTGAATTAATGTAGCTGACTTGTTAACAGATATAGCTTCATGGTTTTCATAACAATAATCAATAATTTTGACAAAAGCCATGAGGAAAATAAATAAGTGCACTAGGTGCTATATTATTTAAGCTATTTAAGAAACACTGTGAACATTTAGTGTATGTAAAGATGTTCTGGAGTGCTGATTCACCAATTATATGTTTTGGTACTTTTGTCTTGTTTTGTTTGGTTTTGTCTAGGGGATTTTATTTTATTTTATTTTATTTTGCTTCATTTAATTACATTTCATTTATTTAATTGTTGTTGTCTCTATGTATAGATTGTGAGCTTTAGCTCTTCATAGAAAAAGGTTATTATTTGAGCTAGATGACATTTGGTAGCAATGAGTATATTTAATTTTTCCAGGGAATGAATGACTGGGTAGATGCATCAGCTTAACCTCTAGTGAACCATTGCAAATTGTCCTCCTACTACTCTAAATTTAATTTCTGAAATTTAGTGCACAGTGCCTGAAGTTCCAGTCTGCTTTTACATTTTTTTAACAGGAATGGCAGTTTTAAAATTTGCATGTATCAAAAATAGCAATTGTCATATCAGAATATTATTTTTGCCAGTTAGGTTTTGAAGAGTTTCACTAATCAAAAAGGCACCTAAAATTGACTGGAGATAAGTGTGATTTGAAAGTGAACTAATAATATTGTCTGGACATTTTGATTACCGTCTTTAAATGAATATTGTACATGAACAAGTATACTCCTAAGTTAACAAACTTGAAATTAGCAGTTATTTTAAAAATGGTTCTTCCATTATTTAAGTTAGGCTTTCAAAATCCTTGACAACCGATTTCTCTGAAATTAACAGTTGCAAAATTGTGCAAAACATCCCTGAACTGTACATAAACAAAACCAAAATGAAGTAAATCCTAACAGAACCATTAGCTAAAGAGTTCTCTAGAAAGGGGAGTCTAACTCAGCAGTAGGAAGAGTGCCTCTGGCAACAAACAAGTTAAAACTCCCCAAACTAATTTTTATCCTGTATTTTGAAGCAGAAGCACATAGAGCAAGAATCTTTTCTCCGGGTTTACTGGTCAGAGGATTGATCCTATTTTTTATCAAACAATACAATGAAATGATGATGACAGTAAATAATTGAATCACGCAATAAATCTGTGTGAGATTAATTTAAAAGTAGCAAAGAATAAACCTGGCTGTTTTGAGGCAAAAATATTTTTTGATTTGTATCTAGGAGTGTGCTGCAGGTAACTATCTCTAATTAACACCTCACATCAAACATGGACAAGATGGCACACATGCAACCATTTGGGACCTATGTTAGATCCTCAGAAAAACCTTTCTATACTGGCAAGTAATTACAGAGGTGAAGAGAGTGAGAAAAACACTTATACTGAAATTAGTCACACCTGTGAAGCCTTTACAATTGAATCAGCAATCAAGAAAAAAAATGTAGATGGACTAGAAAAATGAACACATTTGTTTTCTAGTCATAAAGCAGATATCAGAGTACTAGATGATCTGCAGAGTACTTAATTGCTGCTGTGGTGAGCATCTATCACACATTAGTGCTGTTACGGATGTTGTTTAGGGTTTCATTTTAGTCAAATCACATAGCTCTGCTTGTATGAGTTGTACTGAAATAGATGACATTACTCACCTGACTAAGCTTAGCAATATTTTACCCATTAGCTCTTAATTTGTGGGTTAAATTTCTTTTCATAAATAGTTTATAGGCATCATGTTGCTTCTTTCACATTCATTTCCTTTATCAGAAATTGTCTTTGTGTTGGTTTATACTGGAAGCAAGTGGCTGTTGTAATTATTATTTGCATTTATGAAAAAATGACTAAGTAGCACTAATTCTGGTTTCCATGGTTAGAGGTTGTCAATAAATTGTAAATATGAGAACAACTGACCTTGGGGAAAAATGATGCCTGTAAAGTATATTAAAAATTATTGGTATTTTGAAAAAAATTTGAGCCATTTATGTTTATCATTTCTGTAGGCAGTGTGAAAGAGTTGATTTTCAGATTGGATGAATTTTTTCTCTTACATGCATATTTTCTTTAATAATCAAATTTCATTGCTACCATTGTGAGATCAACTAACTGATTTTTTTCTTTTATGCCTCTGGTTTGTTTTTTTCCTCCACTAAATTATATTTTCTCCTAAAATAAAATATAGCATAACTGACTGTTCTCTAGTATAAATAAAATAACTATTTCTGTGTTTTCATTATGTACAGAGACACATTCTATATGATCTTTTCTAGTATGTTTTCTCATTAAGTTATGGATGACACCTAGTTGGGCAGGAGTGTTGATCTGCTGGACAGCGGGAACGGTCTACAGAGAGATCTGGACAGGCTGGATCAATGGGTTAAGGATAACTGTATGAGCTTTAATAAGGTGAAATGTGAGGTCCTGCACTTGGATTTCAACAATCCCGTGCAGCACTGCTGGCTGGGGAAGGATGGTTTGAGGGTTGTTCAATGGAAAAAAACTTAAGGGTGCTGGTCAACAGCCAGTTGGATATGAGCCAGTGTGTGCCCAGGTGGCCAAGAAGGCCAGTGAATCAAGAACTGAGTGGCCAGCAGGACTAGGGCAGGGATCGTCCCTCTGTGCTCAGCACTGGTAAGGCTGTGCCTCAAGTATTTTGTCCAGTTTTGAGTCCCTCACTTCAAAAAGGACATTGAGGTGATGGAGCATGTCCAGAGAAGGGCAACAAATATTGGTGAAGGATGTAAAGAGTATCACAGGATCATAGAATATCCTGATTTGGAAGGCATGCACAAGGATCAAGTCGGAATGCTAGTCCTTCACGGGACAGCCCCAACAATCCTGCCATGTGCCTCATGAATGTTGTCCAAACATTTGAACTCTGTCAATCTTGGTGCTGCGACCACTTCCCTAGGGAAACTCTTTCTAACACCCAACCACCCTGTGTGTGAAGAACCTTTTCCTAACATCCCAACTTAATTTCCCCTGACCGAGCTTCATGCTGTTCCCTTGGGTTCTGTCATCGCTCACCACAAAGAAAAGTGCTTGTCATTCTGATTCCTCTCATAAGGAAGTTGGATATCTCCAGCTCCCCACCATCCCTTTTACAACTTCATCACGGTGCCCTCTTCATGTACTTTACTTCTCAAAACTTCTCATCTTTCTTCTATGTCCTGTGAGGAGTGGCTGCGGGAGTGAATCTGTGAGCCTGGAGAAGAGGGGGCTCAGAGAAGATCTTTCTGCTGTCTACAGTTGCCTGAAAGAAGGTTGTAAAAATGTGGGAATCAGTCTCTTCTGCCATGTCTCATGTGAAAGCATTAGAGAAAACAGTCTTAAATTGTGCCAGCGAGGTTCAGATTAGATACTAGGGAAAAAAAAAGATTTCTCTGAAAGAGTGGATAAGCATTGGAATAAATTGCTCAGGGAGGTTGTGCAGTCACCATCTCTGGAAAAGTTCAAAAGGTGTCTGGACGTGGCACTTGGGGGTAGGTTTAGGGGTTACTATGGTGGTGATGGGTTGATGGTTGGATAGACGAACTTGAAGATCTCTTCCAACTTTGATGATTCTCTGGTAATGTGCTTACGTCCCGCAGAATAACAGAATAATGACTTTGTCTGAGTGGTATAGTAACCTGTAGCAACAAAAATGTCTTCCTTTTGAATAGGTATTACATAGATATTTCCAAAACTTCCATAAAGGATACTATGCTTGTGTGCAAGAATCACAGTCTTTTACTTCAAATTCTTAGTTCCTTTACTGAGATGTGGTGTAAATCAGAGGACTAGTCCTATTTACTTAAGTGGTACTGCAGTGCAAGAACATGTGCAGGGTGTGTGTCCAGGTTGCATTCTATCCTGTGGTTGCTGAGATAACAGCACACCAAATGACTAAACTTTATTTTTTTTCATGAAGAAAGAAAATGCTCCAGGAACAGATAAGCAGAAGGTTGAATCTTCTATCTGATTGTGAAGCTAGTTTTGAATACCTAATAACACACCCTATAACTCAGTGCTGGTGTGTTTGATCAAACGTTTCCTTAGGTTGCTTAATATATGAGCTATTCTGCTTTCCAAAGGCTTTTACATCATTTGTCTTTAACTCCTGCAATGATTCTTCCTTTCACTCACTGTTTACTTTCATTTACCAGTCATTTTAGTAGCTTGGCTCATTTAGTTTATGTGATGGCACTTGTTTATCCACGACAACTCATGTTATTAATTTCACATATAAAATGCACCATTATGAAAAAAAATCTGCCAAAAAGCAGGAGCTGTAATCAAATAATTCATACAAAAATGAGTTATGTCTCTGAACACCATAAGAAAGGATCCATTTTTCAGTACCCAAACCACCTTAGGATTCATCATTCATTTTGTTTTCTCATGTACTATGGATACCAAATTATTAGCTAACAGAAATCTTTTACATATCAAAGGCAAGTTCCAGCTGGTAAGATAATTTAACTATACTATTAAAAAATCAAAATCAACCAACCAAGCAATGCACCCCCCTTCAAAAAAACCTGAACAAACAAAGAAAAAAAATCCCACACTTTATCCACCCAGCCAAAAAAACCTCACCAGAATTTATTCCCATGTTTTGGTAGACTATATGAAATTCATATTTTTCACAACCATCTTGGCAGTTGCTTATTCCTTTATGAATAAGTTCTTTTGCTTTTGCTCAGAAAACACATATGACATACATATTATAATTTTTTCAAAAGACAATACTTTGTGGGTTTGTGACTATCTTTTTCCAGAACATGCAGTGCCTTACTGGATATCTCCTTTTCTTTGTTCCAGATTTGGCAAATCTAATATACTGAATTATAGCCAATCCCTTACCACTGAAGGAGGGAAATGTGCACAAGTGGTAATATACTTTCCAATGGACACACTCTTTCAATGGAAGCCTTTATTTTCAATTCTACTTGGTTTTAAGCACCCTGTTTTTCTTCATTTTGTTAATATAATATCAGGATGAGTCCTTGTTGCTTCTTAGTGTAACCCATCTATATATATATGTATATATATATATATAGAATATGAGCCTATGTGTGCAAATACACGCAAAGCAGAGGTTTAGATTTTTATAAAATACCTGGAGTTCCACCCACACATGGAGGAAAAAGCTGTATCTGAGTTCAGGATAGAGAGAAAATGTGCAATCCGACTGCTGAAGAAAAATGTCCAGGCAGCCTTGCTGCAAGGCATTTAGAATCACTAGATCCTAGGACAGTTTGGGTTGGAAGAGATCTTAAAGATAATCTAGTTCCAGCCAGTCTGCCCTAGGCAAGGATACCTCCCACTAGATCAGGTTGCTCAAAGCCAGTCTGGATTTGAACGCTACCAGAGATGGGGCACACACAGCTGGGCAACCTGTTCCAGAGCCTCACCACCCTCACAGTAAACTAATTTCTGCCCAATATCTAATCTAAACCTTCTCTCTTTCAGTTTGAACCCATTCTCCCATTGTCCCATTACTATATGACCTTATAAAAATCCCTCTTTTGCTTTCTCGTAGGTCCTCTTTAAGTACTGGAAAGCTGCTCCAAGGTCTTGCAACCTGCTCTCCTTCAGATTGAACAACCCCAGCTTTCTCAGGCTGTCTCGATAGAAGAGGTGATCCAGTCCACCGAGTATCTTTTTGACTCTCCTCTGGACTTACTGGCTTTTTATGCTGGGGGTCCCAGGGCTGTACACACTTCTTTAGATGGGGTCTCATGAGAGCACAGTAGAGGAAGAGAACCAGCTCCCTAGGCTTGTTGGTACCAGTAGCTTCAAAAAAAATGGTTTAGAAAGTTGAAGGGTACTGAGATGAACTTATTTTACAATCAAAAGACCTGACTATGCCACTTGTAAAAGAATTACAGAATAACAGAGTATGCTGAGTTAGAAGGGACCCACAAGGATCATTGAGTCCAGCTCCCGGTCAGGCACAGGACCATCCTCAATGCCTCTGAGTTCCTGATGATACAAATCTTAATTGGAAAATATTTTCATGAAATCATGAAACAATAGTAAACATTGTTTTAATAGAGCACCAGTAAAATAAAGGGCATCCTGTTTAGCTCATGTCAGCTCAAGCTTCATTAATACTCATGAGAAGGAATTTTTTTGTTAGAGCTAGAGCTGTACATAGTTCAACCTTCATATTGGGTTTTTTGTTTAAATTTTAACTGAGATTTAAAAAAAGATCCTGGATTATGTCTGTATTTTTTAGGTATGATTGGTGACTTTAACTTAAGTCTACCCTCCATTTAACTAGCACTCCAGTCCTGTCATCAACAAAACTTTGAGTTTTGGGGGAAATCCATGACCAGATTAAACTATTGGCAGCTCTGACAAGGCAACATTGTTAATGTTGCCATGGTAGAAATTCCACATAATTTAGTACTAAAAGGCCTTTGTTGTTTTGGTGTTTCTTGCTTTTATGTATTGCCTGAGTCCTGTGTATGCAGAGATAACATTCATGTGTATCGCATTGCAACTCTTGCTTTACTTTGGATTTATAAATCATTCACAACAAATTCAATCACACTGTGTGTCTTCAAAAGTACGGTGCTCTATGAATAACCAAGTCCCTGGGGTAGGCAGAAAATTATTGCACACACACTTGAAATAACTTTCAGCATTATACAAGTGAGGATGATGATGGAGTTGTATGTTCTAGAGTATAAGAATATGATAATGTCATATAGTCATTTGAATGAATGATAAATATGCTTCCACTATCTTAACAAATGAAGCAATTTAAACTGTAAGTTGAACAACAATAAGGGCTCAGGAGGGATAAGACAAAGCAGAAAATAAAACNTCTGTAAACATAAGTGTCAATTTTAAAATTGTCAGATAAAAAATAAACACCTCTAGGAGTAAATATATGAAGAGTTTAATATTCTTTAAATGATGAAATAAAACTCTCAAAGGTAAATCATCTTTTATAATCTTCTTTGCCATTAGACTAGTTATCTCAGAGTTTACCAAACTCAGCCAGCTCCTAGGAATTAAACAGTTTCTGGCTAAATCTTTACAATGCACGTTTGTAATCCTTTATTCACTTTTACTGATAAATTTTGACCCTGTTTTCATTTGAGTAAGTCTTTGTTATGGTTCAATTATAGGAGATGTAATAAAGTGGCCAGATTAGCGAGTTAGAAGAGAAGTGGAAGACCACCCCTCCATCACCAAAGCACGTGTGCTAGTGTCAGAAATTCTAATATTGGGTTTGCAATGTTTAATGATGCAGCTGTTAGTAAAACCAAATTAGTTACAACTTTGGAAATTTTATTCTGTGTTGCAGAAAAACCCCAGTATTGTGATGGTGGAGTCTCTGAGTTTTCTTTAGGGGTAAGATTAACAGATTACCATTTCTCATGTGGGAACAACAGGTAATCCTTTTTCTTTAACTGCAGTGATTTTAACTCTTTGCTGCCCAGGAAGTATTACCCATCCTCTTGGCATTCCACTGCTTTAATACTGACTGGATTTCAATCTTGGCTTATTTATGGCCAGATTTTGACAACTCAGCAGCTGCATAGGGCTCTATTTTAGCATAAGTTTGCTGACCTTGGCAATTATATATAGTTTCAATTTTAATTAAGGGTCATAATGCTACTTCTTTGTCATCAGATGCCATGGCAAATTATATATCTCACTCTTTATCAGAACAACAGATTCACTCACTATCTCTCAACTTCTCCACCAAACGCAAAAAGTCTGAGTCACAAGACCATGGTGTGAGAATATTACAGGTTCTACATCCTGCAGTTCTTTCCCTATGACTCTTTCATACACATTCCAAAGCTCCATCTGAAGCTTCCTCAAACAATCATGGCAAGCAGCAAGCAGCAGCCTTTTTTTCATTTTCCTCATTTAACTGAGAGTGCAACTCTTTCACCAAATCTTGTGAAAATAATATTATTTAATTTTCAAGTTTCTGGGTAGCCAATCGCTCTTTATCCCAAGTTTCTTGTGCCAACTCACTTCCAGAGGCAGGGTTGAATTAGTTGCCCCTCTGCCCCAGGTACAGGGGAGACTAAAGAATTTTCAAGGAAGGACAACAGAATATTTTCTTTACACTGAGCACCCCGGATAGCCATTTTCCCAGAAATTCCCACAGGGGGAGCTACACAACCCACCCACAAATTCCCTCAGAGGAAATTTGTTGCAAAATTTTCAAAAGTTAACACAACCTCCTCAGAACAAAGACACGGCAAGGTTTCCAAATGTTAATACAGAGCAGCATTCCAATTCTGGCACCAAAATAATGTCATGATCCAATTATAAGAAATGACTCTGCTCAAATTAAGGTGCAAACAAGACCATGTGCCAAAGTCAATAGTACAGATTTTATTTAACAGGAAATGTGAGGTAGAGAGAGAGAAAGAACTAAGAAGAGAGAAGGTGGGGGAAAGAGATAGTCAGAGAGATAGGAGAGATTAAGAAAAAGATATTACTACCACACGGATTCCTGTGGTATCCTGCTGGTCCTTCTTCACCTTGGTCTTTGTTGTTAGCGTCCCAAGTTGTTCTTCTGGAGGTCCACTTTTGTACACTCCATGGCCTGGGTACTCATGGGGTGTAGATGCTGTTCTCATAATTAGAAATGGCATGTGCATAAGCACTTGCTCCCCTCCGCTCAGTTTTCCATGGTGGAAATTTTTGTCCAGGTGCTAACCAAACCTTTGCCTCAGTTAGGCCTGGAATTAGCTGCTTCCTGCTGTGCCATCTGCACTTAACTCAAGCTCTGTTGTGGTGGCTTACCTTATGGGCATGGTGTTTGGAGAATGTAGCTGCATTGTTTAAGTCCTCACAGTGTTAAATTATTTCAGCTGAAAAANGAGCTAAGACAGCAACAAAAGACAGAAAAGCAATAAGCTCCAAAGGAAAAAAGATGGAAAAAAGCCCTAAGTGTCATATCCCAGTGTGGCCCTGTCCACGATTATGCACACTGAACAGTGTGTATGGGTATTTAGAGCACTGAAGCATTGTCCACAGCTCTGACATGATGAGTCACAAGATATTGTAGGTCGTGGAAGTTACTGGCACCCAGACACTTCTCTGCAAAATATGACTGACCAGTCACATATCAAGGTTAACAGTTCTTTGCAAGGATGTATAAGATTCTAGAAAAAAAACCACAGCTGTTTAGCTACTACTCATATTAAAGTTCCACAAAATATGAATGTGCGTTCAAAATGGAACAAATACTGTGTATATATACATATATATATATATANTGTGATGGTGGAGTCTCTGAGTTTTCTTTAGGGGTAAGATTAACAGATTACCATTTCTCATGTGGGAACAACAGGTAATCCTTTTTCTTTAACTGCAGTGATTTTAACTCTTTGCTGCCCAGGAAGTATTACCCATCCTCTTGGCATTCCACTGCTTTAATACTGACTGGATTTCAATCTTGGCTTATTTATGGCCAGATTTTGACAACTCAGCAGCTGCATAGGGCTCTATTTTAGCATAAGTTTGCTGACCTTGGCAATTATATATAGTTTCAATTTTAATTAAGGGTCATAATGCTACTTCTTTGTCATCAGATGCCATGGCAAATTATATATCTCACTCTTTATCAGAACAACAGATTCACTCACTATCTCTCAACTTCTCCACCAAACGCAAAAAGTCTGAGTCACAAGACCATGGTGTGAGAATATTACAGGTTCTACATCCTGCAGTTCTTTCCCTATGACTCTTTCATACACATTCCAAAGCTCCATCTGAAGCTTCCTCAAACAATCATGGCAAGCAGCAAGCAGCAGCCTTTTTTTCATTTTCCTCATTTAACTGAGAGTGCAACTCTTTCACCAAATCTTGTGAAAATAATATTATTTAATTTTCAAGTTTCTGGGTAGCCAATCGCTCTTTATCCCAAGTTTCTTGTGCCAACTCACTTCCAGAGGCAGGGTTGAATTAGTTGCCCCTCTGCCCCAGGTACAGGGGAGACTAAAGAATTTTCAAGGAAGGACAACAGAATATTTTCTTTACACTGAGCACCCCGGATAGCCATTTTCCCAGAAATTCCCACAGGGGGAGCTACACAACCCACCCACAAATTCCCTCAGAGGAAATTTGTTGCAAAATTTTCAAAAGTTAACACAACCTCCTCAGAACAAAGACACGGCAAGGTTTCCAAATGTTAATACAGAGCAGCATTCCAATTCTGGCACCAAAATAATGTCATGATCCAATTATAAGAAATGACTCTGCTCAAATTAAGGTGCAAACAAGACCATGTGCCAAAGTCAATAGTACAGATTTTATTTAACAGGAAATGTGAGGTAGAGAGAGAGAAAGAACTAAGAAGAGAGAAGGTGGGGGAAAGAGATAGTCAGAGAGATAGGAGAGATTAAGAAAAAGATATTACTACCACACGGATTCCTGTGGTATCCTGCTGGTCCTTCTTCACCTTGGTCTTTGTTGTTAGCGTCCCAAGTTGTTCTTCTGGAGGTCCACTTTTGTACACTCCATGGCCTGGGTACTCATGGGGTGTAGATGCTGTTCTCATAATTAGAAATGGCATGTGCATAAGCACTTGCTCCCCTCCGCTCAGTTTTCCATGGTGGAAATTTTTGTCCAGGTGCTAACCAAACCTTTGCCTCAGTTAGGCCTGGAATTAGCTGCTTCCTGCTGTGCCATCTGCACTTAACTCAAGCTCTGTTGTGGTGGCTTACCTTATGGGCATGGTGTTTGGAGAATGTAGCTGCATTGTTTAAGTCCTCACAGTGTTAAATTATTTCAGCTGAAAAAAACAGTACATTTACCGTGATGCCCATCATATTAATTTCAGGCCTATATATGAAGTAGTGACATTATTATCAAGCATTCAGCTGATATAGTTGTGTCTGTGTGCCAGTGCACTTATTTTAAAAAAATATTTTGTTGGTTTATAAGTTTCCCTGGCCTGAGAAGCAACTTTATAAAAATTTCCACTAGTTTCCCCCTTTTTTTCTCTTTGAAATTAATTTCTTCACATTCAGTTGCAGTCACACTTCTGAGTGCAATGCAATATAGCATTAGGTGACAGTTTCAGTACTGAGAGCCGGTTCCTGCGGGAAGAAGGCTGCTGGTGTTTCTCTCCTTGTTCTTGTTATCTCCTTTGCTGTTAATGACCCTTGCTATTTTGACAAGTGCACAAGCATAGCCTTGTAACCCAGAGAGTATTGAGGTACAACTGTAACAGGCTCACAGGACTTATGTTAAACTAACAACACAGACTTCAAACACACTGGTCTTGACTAGCTTGGAGCTGTGTTTTAGCTTGTAATAGCAGTGGTCAAACGACAGGTGATTATTACACCCTTGGTTTTAGCTTTTGCTTACTTCTGTTTAGCTTTGTGGTGAAATGTCACGTTATTTATCTTTTGTAATGAAGCGACAGTAATAGCAAGTATTTCCTCTCTGTAAACTACCCGTGACCCTAAATAACAATAACGGTATTGGCAAGTACAGGCATGGGGTGGTTGGAGGAACTTCAAATGTATAAGCACCAGCTAACACTGGAAGCCCAAGGAGCTCACCACTGGACATGAATAGTCATCAAAGATGTGCATCATTAAGAAGTGTGTAAAATCAATTTAAAGATCACAAAGGAATTTTAAAAAATCCACGACCCACACTTTCAAATACACCGTACACTGTAAATTCAGACACAATATGGACTTGCAAACCAAAAAAGAGCAAGCCATAGAGCATCTTAGCAAACATATGAAAGTGACTCCAAGCAATGCTAAAGTGAGGAAAAAGATACTGTCTTACATTATACTTCTCTGGTGAATGAACTTGGAATTTTCACAGTTCACTGTACCCCCTTTCCAGACCATCAACTTTAAGACCCAAAAAGACAGTGGGATAGTGAGCATAAAATCAGAGAAAACTACAAAGGGGTTTAATATCTTTTTATGTATTTTGAAATATCTTCTAGATTTAAATTAATATGAAGCCAATTAACTAATTCCAATAAATGTTTGCATTTCCCAGACTAAATTTTCTTGATGTTTGAAGCTTTCTATTTACCATTCTATCAATGCTGCTCTTAGCTGAGTTAAAAGACCTGATTTTCTGTGTATTTTCAACTTCTGTTTGAGTTTCTATTAAAATAGTCTGATTTGCTTTCACATTCAGATAAATTTCTCAACTTTTCCTTAAATAGCTGTCATTCTATCTCAAAAAAAGATTGTATTTTTAGAGAACTTCTTTCAGATCTTCTACTAACTTTTTTTTTCAGTGAATTTAATACTTGTTAAGACTTGCCTGGAATTCCTGCAATCTCTAAACATTATTTACTACAGAAAGAAAAGCATTCTGTAACTTAATGTTTAGTTTTTGTTACATTTTGATTTAGTTTCCCATAACAATGGTCGTGTAAATTATTTCTTTTTTATGGCAGATATTCAAACATTAGCAATAAAGCAATTTATATTTTTTATGTCTTTCTGTCATTCCCTATTCATAAAATATCTTACTGCATATGACAATACTGTGTACCTACTGTGCAATTTATGCTGTAGGGACCTAATTTTTTTTTTTAAGAATGAAACAGGTTTTAGAATATGTTCTGACATTACACAGCAGCCCTTCCCATTCCTATCACATCACTACACTCAATGATATACCAGGCATTTATCTTGAAAAATGTACACCCAGAGAAAAAAAATTATGAGGAGAAAAACTAAAACTGGGGAAAAAACATTTTTACATAAAGTTGGTATTTTTGATGGCCTGAAATGTCACATGTTTTCCTGCTGATTATAACTGTTCTCCCAGTGTCACATACCTGTCTGAGACAGTCCAGTCCCCTACATGTTCTGTGTGCTCTGTTCCCTTCGTCTGCAAAAGAAGAGTTGCAAGCTCCTGCTCTGGTGTTGATAAGCATAGTAAATTTTTTTCCTGATGTATCATTTTCTGCTATTTTACCACCTTGAACTCTATTAAATATTAATATATTCAGACTCTCCAAATTCTTCACTAAATTTTATTCTGCTTTGTGGTACGTATCCGATTTATCTCTAATATTTCCATCTTTTCACCTGGTCTCACCTTTTATCTTCTACAGAGACCTCTAACAGTGAACCTTGTAACAACATTGGCCTTTACCTCTTGAAATCTGTAATTTAAACTCATTGTAAACACTTTTTTTCATTAATTATTTTACTTGAGTAATTATACAAATAATAGCCTGTATTAAAAAATAAGGGAAAAGTTAGGTGAGGTAGAAAGTAACATATTGAAATGATCCATACTTCTTAAATATACAGTTTAATGATGCCTCCTCTCACTTTTATCTGTTCACTTATTTCAATTGCTTTTATAAATTGTGTACTGAAACTGTACATGGCAAACTGAAGTGAGTTTGCAAGCTGTCGTGGTTTAGGAATGTTGCTCTGGAATTTGGTGCTCCCGTTAAGACTCTTCAAACCATGTGCTGCCCACTTGTTCCCCCTCATTTCCATCCCCATTTCCCCTGAGAGGGCTGGGGAGGAGAATGGGAGGCACAAAAGTTTGCAATAAGAATAATTGCTGGAAGCAGCAATAGGATAAAAAGATTAACAGTAACAGCAACAATACGAGAAAGTGACGATTCAGATTAAATTCTCCAGCAATAGCAAATAGCCCACTGTCTCCTCCACCACAAGTACTTGCCCTGAAAAGTACCCTTTCTTCCCAGTAAAGAGTGTCTTCCCCATGGCTAGGAAATTATGTGAAGTGGTATAGAATAATCTCCAGGTCCTAGCTATGCCCCTACCAGCTACAGCAAAAAATTAAGCCTGTCTTGGCCAGAATCAGGACACAGGCTTAACTTATTTGTGCAGTGTGACAACGATTAGTTGCTATAACTGCATTCAGTAACAGGTGCCTTATTTTTAGTGTGAACAAGATATATCTTAAGACTAAAGGTATGGTTGTAACTTGAAATAAAATTTTATATTTTTTTAGAGTATCACTGTTTAATTTCTGGCAGTTTACAGTTTTGCAGTATTGGATGAAATGCACTCTTTGAATGGTAGATACTGTGCCGGCATACATCTTATTTCTAAGAATTTTTTTCACTGCCATCCCAGGAAAAGGAAACCAAATTGCAAGAATTCTAAGGAGAGAAAAAAAGTCAATCTACTTATGTCTTGAAAAATTAAGAGTCTAGCAGACTGTTAAACCAGACATACAGTCCATTAGAAGCAAAGCAAGCTTTTATTATCAGTATTTTTCAAAACCAACTGCAGCTAGGAAAAGTGTTGTTTCCAATGAAAACAACTGAAGGATACTGACAGCTGCCTTTGCATGTACTTTTAAACAGAGGCAGCATTTTCTAAATATCAGCAGTGTTTGAAATACTGTGAAAGTTTTGCCAATAAAACTATCTTCAGTCTGTACTGAAAAATGGGAGAGTGCATATCTATTGACACAAATATTGTTAATATGTTTAGACCATGAGTTCTATTAGCTCTGAACATTTGCAATACACTGTATTTCTAAGAAGTTTCCTTTAGCTAAGTGAATTGATTTGTTGGTAGAGTAAGACTATTATCCAGAAAAGTTCTCTTCCTTTTTTGCTGACAATTGCCGATGAAAAGAAACACAGGATATTTTTCTGAAGTTTGAATTTTCACTTTTTAGACTTCTGCTTAGTAAGAAGTAGCAGTTAAGTTGTGATATCATGGACTGAATACAATATTAAGAATGGAACAAATTAATTAAAGTGGATATTTCATTTTGTATATAAAAATAGAAACTAATTAAATAGATACAAGTCATAATTAGATCCTAAGGAAGTAGAGCTAAAGGAAAATTTTGAAATATCAGCAGAGTCTGTCAGAATCTTGGGAAGCCAACATGTATAGTTTTATTGTAAGTGGAGTATTAATAAAAGTATCAATTAAAAAAAATTGAGAATAGGTAAAGAAAAACTATGCTAGCTGCCATAATAACCATGATTTTGTCATAGCCAGGTTGATGTTATATATTGACTTCTGCTTCCTCATCAGGTTTGTTTAAGTGGAAGATAGTCAGCAAATTTCCGCTTCAATTGCAATGGAATTCCCAAATAGCTTAAGCTCATTAAGTTCTCCATAGCTCCCACTTTATACTTCTACCCTTTCTAATAGTTCTTTTTTTTTTCTACAGCTGTAATGAGGTTACTTCATAACAATATTACAAAAATGGTCTGTGCTTTATGACTCATTTTCATCAAATATCATGAATGGCATTAAGAGCACCAAGGTCTTTTGAATTTAATGGAAAAATCAGATTTTTAGCATAACTCGAAATTTACTTTTTAAAGATGCATTGGCACTTATTACAGAGCACTTATTGTTTTGTTAGTATATAAACAGTCATATAAACATCAGCAGTAATCTTACTGCTCGTGTTTCTTTCTTCCAGTGCATACTTCATCTCTGTTTTAGTTGGGTCTTAGCATAACTTTGCTCTGATAAAATCATTCAGCCTTCAAAGCAAGCCTCAATATAAATTTATTTTTCTTCTTCTCTTTTTCTCTTTCTTTTTTTTTTTTTTCTTTTTCTTTTCCTTCTTTTTCTTTTTCTTTTTCTTTCTTTTCTTTCTTTTTCTTTTATTTTTTCTCTTTCTTTTTCTTCTTCCCCCAGAAGGAACAGGTATCTAAACATAGTTCTGACTGTCTTTTCTCAAGGTTACAAACAGAATTTGCTGATCTGATACACAGATGCTGTTTTCTGAAATTTCAATAATAAAATTTATCAAATCACGAAGTTTCACCTTTCATTGGTGCATTCTTTTTGTCTCCTTCAATATGCATTTTCATGCCTTTCCTTCCAGGACTTCGTTCTGTTCTGGACTTCTCTTCCAAACTGCCTCATTTTCCCAAACATAATTGTATTTCTTCTGCAAAAAACCACTATATTGTATAATTTTAAATTACTGGTAATGCAATTCTTTCTGGTTCATGAGTCTTTGTCAATTCAAATTATTTTTACTTTTAAAATGTTGCAGTGAATGTTATCTCCTACATGCAACTAACATTCTGGTCATTTCATTAAAACTGTTTCATTCAATAAAGTTTTCTCAAAAAGTCTTTGCAATCTGCTTATAGTTACTCTACCAATGGAAAATGTGATTTATTTCAGTATGTTGATTCCAGATGGTTGCCAGTGAAGCATATGTAGTTATGAATCTTGTATCATTTTTATATTGCTATAGTCAGTACCTCCTGTATGCATCTACATTTCAACTATGAAATTTAAGAAACATTTACAACATCTTGAATCTTATGATCTACACATTATTAGATGGAGAGTAAGAAATTTTAGATATATAGCTGTAATAACTGGTGTTGAGCAGTTTTGATAATATAAGAGATAACATAAACCAGGAGATTTTGATACCAAATCTTTATCAGAGCACTGTGAGTTTCTCTACATGTGTTTGTTTTCTTTGTCATGCTAATAAAAAAAAGATATATTTATACTGTTATGAAATTACAGCTTAAAAGCTGTTGAAGAAACACAAGGGGATGTAAGCAGCATCTCCAAAAGGACAAACATGAAATTACAGCAGAAATTGAAAAGGCAAGCATGTGTCTGTGTTAGAGGCTCCATGTATATAAGTATACAAAAAATGATCAATATTGTGTCACTAAAGAAATACAGCTTTGGGACCTGTTTTGTTTCTCAGATTTTGGGAATTTTTTGAGGGTGGGGAAGTCAGAGAGGAAGGGATTATTCTTTTTTTCAATAATTAAGACAGGAAAAAAATGTAAACCATATCACACGTAGAAAATTAAGATGCAACATGGCATTATCAAGTAATGAAGTCAAAGCAATTATGCTAGCTGTGTTAACAACTGTGAAAAGATGACCAAGTGACTGTGACTTCAAGAGTGAGAAGGAAGATATCACTGACATAAACACTGTATTCCTCCTGCAAAGAGAAAGTAGATGCCACCTTAACCATAGTTAGCAGCAAACTCTTTCCAGAGAAGAGCACAGGACTTTGATTTGTTGCAGTTCCTTCTAGTACTTCCTCTCTGGAGTACTAAAAAGTTAAAATCATTGGAGAAAGGAGTCAATATTTGAAAGTATGTCTATTTCAGCATTCATTGAGCCAGTATTGGGAATTATCTGAATAACTGAGAAATTGGAACTGCAAATGCTAATTCAATTGTACCAAAATTAGTAATAACTATATTATTAGAATTCTTAGATTTAGACTAACTGTAAACTTTTGACTTTGTTTAAAATTGCCCAGGTGATTGATCTGGTAAGAGTGGCCCAGAGGGCAGGCTGTTAACATGATGCAATGTCATTTTCTTAACAGGAATAATATTTCTAGCAGGCAGCTCATATATCTGCAAGGAAAATGGTGAGGTGTGACCTTCTGGAAGCAGATAGCATAATTTTGCAACAATAATGATGATTTCCAGCCTCGGGGTCCTCTCAAAATTTTCATACTAAGAAATAACAACCAAATTCTACTGAAAACTGATAAATACCAGGGCCTGCTGAGAAATAACATGTTTACATATAAAGGGATTATTTTCTTTACACATATTTTTCTCATTCATAATTTTTCTCCATTCCCTGATATTGTAGTCAATGAAATGAAAAGATTATAGTTCTCTGTGCTACACAGAACTTGCCTTCTCTGAAAAGTCTACAATAATAGTGATTTCATTAAAATTATAATTTGTTTGCCAGCATTCATAATACACTAAAGAACACTTAGGTGGTTTTTTTTGGTTTTGCGGTTATTTTTTTTTAATACGGAATTTTTAGGCAGTGGTCACATAGATCCTCAGCAAATTAGGAAAAATGTAAATGGCAACTCTGTAGAGGCGTGCTGGAAGGATGAAGTTCCCCCTCCTGTTTTGAAATAGGTGGAGCTACCTAGGACTCTTGGGTGCTGAGCACTGCTCTACTGCTGGATGCAGTGCTCCAGGTGGGGTCTCACCAGAGCAGAGTGGAGGGACAGAGCTGCTGGCCATGCTTCTGTTGATGCAGGCCATCAGATAGTGTCCAGTGCTCGAGTACCACTGGGGAGGAACTGAATCCTTGCTGATAGTGCTTCAGCTCCTTAGGGAATACGGCCGATGAAGCGAGGAACACAATCTTCTGAAAAGTCTCAGTAGAATTAGACCAGCTGTTTTCTTTAAATGTTCAATAGCCTCCAATAAAAATAATATCAGAACTTCATCTGGAGAGACAGTATGCAGAATTAAAGAGCAGGATATATATCTAGCAGGCAGTATATCCCTGTACTGCTGTAAGGGAGCACTAATGGCTACCTCCGGAAGACACAGTGGGTAGGGATCCTCTTAACTCTCTTTTGACCTCTGCAGATAGTGAATTATCTGAGACTTCCATTACAGTTAATTGAAAAAAACCCAGCATCTTAAGTGACTTATCTGATTCTGAAACTGGTATTTAAAATCGCTTGTACTACAGAAGTAATTGTCTCCTCTTCTAACTGTAAATGGATGAGTAGCAGAAAAACAGGATGCTGTGATTTTTCTATCTCCCATTTGTGCAAGGTGTCAAGAAATTCACTACTCCTTTAAAGGCTTGCATATTTTTCTGTATGTATCAAAATGACATCTGGAAAAGTAATTTCCTATATACATAATGTAATCCCGGTAAGGGTAACTTCACAGCAGTCCTACAATATACTCCCTGTGTGCTGCAAACAGAGGTTCAATTCTTAGTCCTTTGAGAGATCATACAAAAATAAAAGGTTTCCTGTACATTGGAAAACATTTAGAAAGCATTCAACAGCCACATTTCAGCCCAAAGTTTGTTGTTTTCTTTCTTTTTTCTTTTTCTTTCTTTCTTTCTTTCTTTCTTTTTCTTTCTTTCTTTCTTTCTTTCTTTCTTTCTTTCTTTCTTTTTCTTTCTTTCTTTCTTTCTTTCTTTCTTTCTTTGTTTCTTTTTCTTTCTTTCTTTCTTTCTTTCTTTCTTTCTTTCTTTCTTTCTTTCTTTCTTTTCTTTCTTTTTAACTTTCAGAAATTGAAAATTTTAAGATATCTTTGTAATACAAATTTCTGCATTTCCTATTTTGCATACCTATTTAATTGGATGTGTATATCCCAATAAAAATCGTAATATAAGGACAGGTTTCTAGGTGTTTCTGTCAGCTCTCTTGTGTTTATAAGGTTCATAGTAATCCTTGTGTCTGTACATGTATTGAAATAGGATGCCACTGGTTTTCTGGGCTGCAAGCGCACATTGCTGGGTCATGTCCAGCCTCTCTTCCACCAGCACCCCCAAGTCCTTCTGGGCAGAGCTGCTCTCGATCTCCTCATCCCCCAGCCTGTGTTACACCAGGGGTTGCCCCAGCCCAGATGCAGCACCTTGCACTTGGGGTTAAAACCTCATGACAGTCCAGTAGGGCCCACTTCTGGAGCTTCTGGATGACAGCCCATCCTTCACAGTATCAACAGCACTCAGCTTGGTGTCATCAGCAAATTTGCCTAGGGTGAACTCAATCCATTTGTCCATGTCACTAATGCAGATATTATTAAATAACGCTGGTTCTAATACAGACCCCTGAACGTCGCCACTTGCCATTGATGTTTGTTGTGACTGAGCTGTTGATCACTACCCTGTGGAGGCAATAATGTTATGAGGGACCATGTCAAAGACTTTATGGAACTCTGGATGAATGAAGTCACCTCATAATAGAAGGCCATTGGGTTAGTTATGTAGAGCTTGCCCTTGGTGAGGCCATGCTGTCTGACTAGACTTTTGTCCCGGTGCCTTAGCATGTCCCTGTGCCTGTCCCCATGCGCCTTAGCATAGCTTCTAGGAGAATCTGTTCCATGATCTTCCCAAGAACAGAGATGAAGCTGGCAGGCTGGTAGTTCCCAGAGACATTCTTTCTACCCTTTAAGTATATGGGTACAATATTCTTTAAGTAGGTAGGTAGTTTTTCCAGTCACCTGGGACTTCACCCGACTGCCATGACTTTTAAAATACCGTGGAGACTGGCTAGGCAGCTACATCATCCAATTCCCTCTGGACTCTGGGATGCATCTCATTGGGTTCCATAGACTCACACACATTCAGGTTCCTCAGGTGGTCACAAGCCTGATCTTTATATACAGTGGGAAGCACTTTGCTCACCTAGTCCCTGCTGTCCATCTAATCAAGAGGTGTGGAAAGAGAAGTTGCTACTGAAGACTGAGGCAAAAATTGTTGAGCACCTCAGGCTTCTACTTGTCTGTAGTTCACTTCAGCTGGGCTGTCAGCCTTGTTGCCTTCATAGAGGAAAGCCCTTTAATTCCTGTGAAATATTTCCCTGATATTTCCCTGGTATTTTCTTGGTTAGTTTGCATTGTTTAGTTTAACTTATAAATATTTAGTTAAAAAAAAAATTAGCATATCTATTCATTGAGATAATTGTTAATAAATTTTAAAGTTTGCCAATCAGCAGCTCTCAATATTTAGCATTTTTCACTTCAGCTATTTGAAAAAAACTGTTGAAGAAGATTAAGTAGGTTTCCATTCTTAAATCTTAGTTAACTGAATCTAAATTCCTTTTTTTCATCATTTTACCTCAGACTTGATGATGGAGTAGCAGCTTGAAGTTATGAGGGTCACTTCCCTTCACTTCCCTTATTTTTGTGGTTATATAATTACATTAGTCTTCAGTCTGATTCAGGAAATTCCATCATATTCCAAAATTTATCAAAAATTTATATCATCATTAAATGTTTACAACATGATGATATTGTTTTATACCTCTTTGCTCACTAATGGATTGGAAAGTACTTTATCTTCCTTGTGTGATAAGAGGATTCATCATGCTTCTTTACTCCTTCAGAGTAAAGAACAGAAATATATGTTTCTCTTCTATCTTCTTCCATCATTAACTGCATTGTCATTGTGTTCTAGCATTTAGGTTTTTTTCATATATGTTTACTTTCACATTTTTCACACACATATTTCTATTTTCTCTAGTCCCACAGTCTATCGATTTCTCTTTGGTCGTATATGCTCCCTTAATCAATTTTCTGAAGTGATAACTGCATTTTCTTTGCTAACTCCTGCATGTTTCTTTTTTAATTAGTTGTAGCATTTACCCTCTACAGAAAGAGACTATGTAGATAAGTCATATGGCAGGATGAACAAGATATTTTGTTCAGATGTATTTGCATAAAACCTGGTAAAAGATCTGATCTTCCACAGCTAGTAATATGATTTTATTTTCCAGTTCCTATTCAAGCTCAGGAATGTGGCATATTCAAAGACTATTCAGAGAATTGGTTATTTACAGTTGAAAATACACATAACCTCCATTTAAAACCAGCTGCATTAATTTAAAATTTGAATTTTCTATTTTGAAGCAGCAAAGTATTAAAGATATAAAACTGTAGTTTTCAGTATTCTGAATTTGCAATAATCTGGATTAATTTAGAGTGAAGGAAAACTCACAGAATTGATTACAGAATCATTTAGATTGGAAAAGAACTTCAATATAAAATACAATCTTTAATCACCACCTTGTCAATTATACCAGAACACTAAGTGCCACATCCATCTGTTTCTTGAACACCTGCAGGGATGGTGACCCCACAACCTCCATGGGCATCCTGTTCCAATCCTTAACAACTCTTTCCATGAAGAAATTCTTCCTCATGTCCAACCTGAACCTCCCATGACGCAGCTTGAGGGCATTTCCCTTCGTCCCGTTGCTGGTTGCCTGGGAGAAGATGCCAACCCCCAACAAAGCCTCCTTTCAGGGAGTTGTAGAGAGCGACAAGGTTTCCTACAAGCCTCCTTTTCCTCAGGCTCAACAACCCCTGCTCCCTCAGCCACTCCTCATATCACTTATAGAAGAAGATTGACTCCTACCATGTTACAGGCTAATTGCAAATTCTTAGCAGTGCAATCTTCTTTCCCAATTCCTTTGCATAGTCCCATAATGTAGTGAATACACAACCATCATGGCAATCTTCCTTTGTACTTTATTGAGTGAGATTCTGGTATTGTATGCAGGATAAAAAGAACCACTCCTAATTAAATCATGGGCAGTTAAAATTCTATTTAGTATTGATCATGCATTTAACAGCAAAGACTCCGAGATACCAGATCACTATCTATTGACATCCCAGCCCCTTGAGAGGTAATTAACAATGAAGCCAGCAGTATTGGATTAAACATTTTGCCTGTGGTTTATTCTCTGTGTGGGATTTTCTTTTGGCCTTCTTTGTAAAGACTGCACTTGGGAATAAACCAATAGTTTTAAGTTAAGGTGCCATAACTGTCATACCAAACAAAACAGACTGTAATTTTTTTTTTACTTATTAAATTATTTATAAATTTAAAAGTATTTTTAAAAGTATTTTTGACTGTTTTTACTAAATGTCTTGAATAAATAACCATTTGTGTATCTTCTAAACATTTATATCTGAAAATAGTGAGAAGAAATAAGTTTTATATTTAGGAAATCTATTAACATAATTTAATAATCACCATGCAAAATTTTAAGGTAGCAATGTCAAGATAAGTATGTATATTCAATATATAAATATATTCAATTATTTATTTATTATTTTTAAGTAAGAAATGAAATGTTAAAAAGAGGCAATATACTCTCATGATTTTATCTATCTAAATTTTGACCTGTATTGTTTTGAGATTAATTAAAATACATAAAATGAGGAGTAAATATTAGAGTGAGAAAATATTACATACTTGCTTCATGATACAAGAATGATATGCAATTCAAAACTTTAATTAGATCTATAATTTACTTAAAATAAATAGTTTATTAAGTTTTAAAATTTAAAGTTTCATAATAACATATATTTTAACATTTTCAATCATGCCTCACAGAATAATTTGCCAGTCAAGAACTAGAATTTTTTAATAGTAGCCAAAACTTTATTGTAATATTGAGGAATGAAAGAAATAGCAGAATAGAAAACACGATTATGCCAGTAAATAAATTCATAGTTGAAGCTTGGCTAATGTCTGGTGTATCGAAACACGAAGTAGAAACAACAGGAAGGAAAAGAAAGGAAAAGGAACAGGAGAAGACAAACATTATCAGATGCAGAGAGCTGCCTGTGAGGACTGAATAAATAGACTGAGATTCTTTAATATGGAGAAAGAGATGATTCATGGGTGGGCATGTTAGAAACCTAGAACCTCATGAAAGATGTGGGGACAGAGAACAGGAATGAAGTGTTCATTGACTCTTCTATAGAGAACCAGGTGGCACTAAACACAATGAGTGAGGGATAAATTCAAAATAAACAAGGAGTTCTTCAGATAAAATGTGATTAAAATTGTAAAACTTTCATCTTCATGCTAGACATCTACACATTTTAAAATCCTAAAAGAAGAATCTATCAAGATTAAAAAATTATTGATGACATGTTCAGAATCACCAAAGTGTGAATTGTGGTAGGCTGAGAAAATATTCTGGGGAAATATCATTACATGCTTGTCCTGTTTTACTTTTTCTTATACATCACCCAATGGCTAACATATTATTATGGGCCATGTCAACTTCTAATCTGATGTGGACATGCTTGTCTTTTTGATTTAAAAGATTCACTGATCAGAGATGTAATTATCACTGCCCAAATCTTCAAAAAGAAAAATCACTCAGTGAGCTTTTAACTGAGTTCCTGTAGGATCTTATCTGTTTGCAAAAAATTCAGGTAAAATAGATTCAATGAACTCTATATACTCATTCAAAAAGGCCGTAACCACACTTCCTCCCTGAAAAGCTCATAAAACTTTAATTCTGAATTTTAAAGACCATTGTTAAGGACTGGAGAAAATGATACTGTCTCAAACCAACTAAAGTGTGTGTGTGTGTGTGTGTGTTTGTGTGTGTGTGTGTGTGTGTGTGTGTGTGTGTGTGTAGGGGAGGGCGGGACCAGTCCTGCATGAGTGGAATCGTGCATTGCTTCACACCCCACCTCCTGAAGCCTCTAATCCCGGTCGTCCATTTTGCGGCCATTTCGGGTTGTTCTGCCCAAGGTGGATCTATTGAGGCCTCTTAACAAATGCCTACTTTATTTTTTAGCTCTGTCTAGTCTCTGTTCTAAGTCAGCCTTCACACAGCATCGGTTGTTCTTTTTTCTATTAGCCACTGGCACACCAGAAGCGTAGCTAAAAGGGAGGGTCACAGAGCACATGGATTTTATAACAGCTGAGATCATGCTGGAATTCAAGCAGCTAATATTTATCTCTCTCTCTCCACCTCTCTGCCATCCCCCTCTTCCCATCTTCCCTTCTTTCTCAGAATCTGGGTAACTTAATGTTGGGTGGGTTAGAATTTGCTAAGTCAATATTTTTTAAAAAATTATTTATTTTGATTGAATGTTTCTTTAAAATTTGCCAAGTATCTTATCTTTTAACACTCTCTAATAAAAGTCTGTTTTGCCATGTTCTCCCTTGTGCCCATCTCTGGGAATCAGAGCCTAAGCCGCTTTCGAGAAACTTGCCAGGCGAGTTTGGGGCTTTAGAGCTGTCAGCCAAAATCAGGTAAAACTTTTGAAGTGTTCCATTGCCTTCCCAATTATATTTCATTTATGTGAGTTCAGAAAGTATTTCTTCAGCTGAACAGTTTTGAGATTTTGGTCCCACGCTTCTTTGTTCTCATGCTCACCATTTTTGTGGCTTCTTTATCTTTTTTTCTCCTGAAGAAACAAACATGTCTAGTGGTTTTGGTTTGCCAATCCCAGGTTTCCTGGCCAATGCACCAATTAATGCAGTGGGTTAAATGCTGTCCAAAGGCCAGTGAATCCTCTAAAATTATTTGCTCATTTTTTTCTGTGAGATAAGGATTAGGAGAAGAGCAAAAGCAGGCTCAAAACTTTAAATGGTATAAGGAAAGCTTTATTAATAGGTCTGAAAGAAAAAAATAATAAGAAATTAGAATAAACTTTAAGAATACTTCTCTTCCCCCTAACTCTCTTTGAAGGACAGAACACATCTGTCCTGAAGAAAAGACCAAAATAATGGAGAAAAACCCCAGAAACTTACCAAAACACCATCAGAACATATCCTCGACATTTGGTTTTGTTTCTCACTGGAAAGATGTAATGAGGAAAAAAAATATGAACACAAAAGGTGGAAGGGCCTACCAATGTTTATGTTTAAACAGGTGAACTTCTACACTTGAAAACAGTTTCAAATATTTTAAAGTAAAGATTGTTTAAGGAAAATAGGGATTCCTAACAATGTATATTTTTGCCTTTCCTTTCAGATCAATCTAAAAATAAGCATTGCAGAGACCATATAGCAGTGTTTGGAGGTAAACAAAGCTTTAAATATTATGAAAAATTTCTTTTATGCCAATAATTTCAAGTTAATTTTGGGTGACCTAGCTGAATTGTTGCTTCATAAAATAGGAATTAGTATTTCCCTACACAACAAAAATAGTACAATTATTTTAAAATTTTTAACCTTTTATATGTTCTGGTTAATGAAAGAAAGATTCTCATGTGGCTCCAATTTACTGATTGAATCTTAGTTGCTCTGTTTGTTTCTTCCATCATTTTTACCATAAATGCTCTCCATTTTCTACCACATGATTTTGGAAATGAGAGGCCAGTTTTACCAGTCCAGAACTGTCCTGATGGGCTATATTGCATTTGACATTCATATCTGAGAATCCTGATTGACTTCTGAGGGAATATCTTCTTGTGTGAATAGAGTAAAAAGATTTTGGCCCAATCAGGAATTTTTAAATTTTTTTTCTTTGTAGGGAAACATTTACATAACATTCTTAAGATAGCCACACAAAAGAGAGGATATTCTAGATAAAGACTTCCTATTGAGATTGAATTCTATTGTTCCAAGACATTGCAGCACATTTTATCTCTTCCTACTGAGATCCACTCTCCCTCCTACTGCATTTCCTAATTGGAACCTTTTTGTGAGAAAAAGTGACAATTCTGCATTAGCCTTGTAATTTTAAATGTCAGCAAATTATGTCAGTAAGCAACCTTCGGAAGGGCATTTGCATTATTAATTGCAAGTTTCCTATGAATAGAAATATGTGTGAGTATTCATCTGTAATTCCATTGGATCATCAAACTTGGCATTTCAGGGACAAACATCCTATTCTCAGAATCTGAGGAGAATTGGCTGAGAAGCAGTTTATGAAATTTTTAGGTTTGGCATTTTTGGGCTGTGACTGCCTGTTGACCAAGATTATTTTTGGGACATGTTATTCACAGAAATGTCAATGGGCATCCCATGCAACAGTACTTTGATCAAAACAGCAAACAAAACCAAGTGTAGTTCTAAAGAAGCTGAATGAAAATCTAAGTTCCATGCAGAGAAATAGTGGTCCTACTTTCAGAGAGGAGGCCAACATACATAAACATTAGGGGGCGGCGAGGACATCCAGCATTTTGTGTGTTGCACTTTGTGCGTCACATTACATAGCTATAGCCTAATGCAATCCCTGGATGTAAAAACATGGGATGACGTTAGGAAGACAATCACCTGATCTTATACCTAAATATCTTTACATAACCATTTGGCATATATTGGCTTACTATACATTAGTAGTGTAGATCAGGCAAGTATTGGAATCTATTTGCGATGATTGCCATTAAACCAAAGAATAAGGTAAATAAGGAGGCATATAGACATTAGTTTCTTGGATTTGGAGAGATTGAAAGGACCCCATCCATTAATTTTGTCAAAATGGGGAGGTGATTTGATTACAGTCCATAAATATTTTCACAGGGTCAAAATATAAGACGAATTAATTTAGCAGGAAAGGGCATAACAAAGACAGATGGCAGAAAGATGAAGCCAGACAAATTCAAATACATAATCATAAAATTAATTGAGGGTATAGTTAATTCTCTAATAGAATACATGGGGAAGGAGTACTTCCTATATCTCTCCTGTTTCAATGAGAACAGTACCTCTCTTAAAGATAGATTTTTATTACTGTGCTTTATAGAAATCAGTTCACTGTACTCATGGTGTTTTAAAATATTTATTTCAGAATAAATAAGTTACTTTTCTTGATTTGCTTTTGTTTGTTTTGCTTTTGTTTTTTTCTTAAGTAAAATAATCTACTTGTAGCGGGAGCAAATACTATATAAAGCTAACTTTTAATATTTAGAATAATAATTTTTACTTTATATTTAATTATTTTAATTTGTATTGTATTGTTCTTCGTGTAATTTAATTCATTTTTTAATTTCATTGTATTATTTTTTGATAATGATCTCAAAATACATTATTTTTTTCATGTAATGATTTTTTAAAAATTAAAAAAAGAAATTAAATAATCCTGAAATTATTTTCCTTTGTTCTTTTCTTTCCTCTTTCTTAACCGCAAACATAACTGAAAAAAAGCACAGAACAAAATAAAGATGATTGAAATATTCTTATTTCTCCTCAGAAGGAGATTTGGTCAAAATATTTTTCATTCTCTGGATTTTTTAAAGTTTTAATTTAGTTTGCAAATTGTTAAATTCTAGCTACACAGAAATTTACCAGCAAGTCAAGCTAGTCAAGCTACAAGAATATCTTTGGAAAGTGGAAGAGTTTGTATTGGAGATGTTACTAAACTCAAAAGAATAAGTGATCCTATTTCCAGAGATTACAGGTTGTTTTTCAGTATGGTCGAGTGTTCTGTTCCTCCTCTGTTAGTCCAGGCTGGAAAAGGCTAAAAGTCTGCTTGTGGAAGGGCCTAGGCTGTATGTATACAAGTAGTATTTCTCCAGTAGTTAGCCCGCCTTTCTTGTCATACTTTTACCAGAAGTATCAGATATATTCACTTCTATTTTCCCCTCCTCTGAGTTTAAGATCAATACAACTGAGGGTTTTGTTTATGAAGCTACTGGTCAGGTGGGCTCGAGATAATGTGGCGCTAATGCCTTTTTAAAATTCTGTTGTGTTATATTTAGTTAATAAAGCTGTTTAGTTTACAATCAATAGAGATGAAGGACTATTTGTACAATGCTTGGAAAGTGTTATGAAAAAATGATGCTGAGTGAGACAGAGGAATGGGTATTTGCTACTTGTGTCTTTCAGAAATAACATGGGGCAAAGCAACTTTTATCTGTAGAGTTCAAGACGTTATTTCTCGTCCACTGTAATTCATGATAATCCTTTTAAGAATGAGGCCGAGAGCATTCTTGTAAAGAACTCTCTTACTCTTTCCCAAACCCATCACAATGGAAGAAATATTGCACAGAGTTTGCAAAAAGACTCAGAAAAGAGGAGTTTATAGGAAAAAAAGATTACTAGGTCTCAGAAGGCTTTTTTTTTTAGAGAAGAAAGAAAAGTCATATTTTCAGTGGAGTAACTGTATTCTTCTCAATTCATATACAGTTGTGGCCTCTGCCCCCAGTCTTTCAATAACTCTGTGGACAATATTTGAATTTATGTGAAAAAGAGTTAAGAGGAAGAATTGAGAATTCCTGAGGGAATTTTCTAAGAGAATAGCTATTCTCTAAGTAGACATAGGAAAACATTAACAAAAATTATTACTGAGTATAATATACTTCAGCAAGTGTTAGTTATTAAATTGACAGGTCAATCAAGGTCTTCCAGGTTTATGCCAAAGTAACTGCATACACTCCTGAGACAATAATTTGGGCCATTAATATATTATCTTAGATGATTCCTTAATGCAAACACACAAATTGCTAACACTGAACCGCATTAATTAAACTATGTTTTATTAATTACTTGTAGACTTCTAAAAAGGCAGTCAAATGTTGCAGATACCAGTTTATAATCTTTAATGATGCCCTGTTATAGGAAATCCTATTATACTGCCATGATATCCTCTATAAATTGAATGCTTAATTTAATTGGCACAGCAGCATTACAGATTCTCTTCTGTATGGATGCTGTTCTGAACTGTGTTCCTTAGAAAATTTATACAGTCTGAAAGGAGTGTTCATGATGAAAAATCTTTCTGACTTGAAGGGGATTCTCTTTGAGAAAGATGAAGATGTCATGGCATTACATACTTCAGTTTCAGGCCACCGTAGCTAATCCCACCCAGTTTTGCCACTCTTTACCTCCTTGCACTGAAAGAGAATCTGCAAGTATCCAAAATAAGAAGTTAATGCTAGTACTACTGAAGAGCTATCAATGTTGTATTTCCATAATGTCCTTTGAGACCTCTACTCTTCTTTAACACTTAGGGCATTTTACTATATAGTGTTATAAATGAGAAGGATCTCTTTTCTCCCAAAATTTTTTCAACATAGACACGAGAATAGTTTTAAATTCCTAGCCTGAAATTTCTGAGTACTTGAAACTTCACATTCCGTTCCACTCAAAAGATTCTCTCTATACAAATATGCAATTATAAACTTTGCCATGTTTAATTTAGTGTGTAACATCCCCATGACAGAGGTCTGTCACTTTTTTATATGTGAAAGAGGCAACACACACCTGGGATATAGTAAGATTCAATATTAAGGTATGTTCCCAGGCGTCAGAGACTGAAATGGTTCATGCCTTAAACATTGTCATGGAGGAGTTTTGCCCATTATAGCAAAAACTGTATGAAGCAGCTACAAGCACAGAAGCCCACCCTTCCTTGAAGATGCCTGACTGGGACTTTGGGCTGTGAGTTAAGCCACCTAGGTAAGATAAAGGGGACATTATCGTTCGATCATCTTACGTCTAGGGAAAAGTAAACAAGGCTGAAGGAAAAGAATGCATTCATAAGAAAGCCAAATGCAGAAGAAAATAACCCCTGGCTGGGTTTGGGTGGGGGGAGACCACAGCCCACAGAGGCCAGATTTACAGATTCCCCCCAGACCCCCCCAACCGAGGCGGGAGGAGGAGGTTTTGGGTGTGTGGCACAACCTGTGGCCAGAGGCCGTGAACACCTATCTCCATCCTCCCTTAGACAAACCAGCCCAGCTGTGGATCTCCCACCCCCACAGGCCACATCCATGGGACGTTCATGGGAGGCAGCTGAGGTGGTGTCATAATCCATCAAAGATCAAAGACCCCCTGAGGTGCTCCCCAGACTCATTCCTGGCCCCCCCAGCATCACATGTGATACAAAGAGGTGCAACAGATCAGAGACTGCTGCAAGGGACTGTCAAACTCCCCCCTGCAGGGGAGGTACCTGGGCATTCCCACCTGGCCTGAGCATGTATTAATCCACTGGATTCTATGCTCTTTGAAGGGACCCTCATCACCAAGAACACCAGCTGGAGAGAATCATCGGGATGCTAGTGGGATCCACGGAGTGGTGATATTTTCTTTGATCTGTCTCCGTCACTCACTTTCTGTTCCCCCACCTCTTTTCTATTTCTTTCTCTCTCTCTTTTTTTTTTTTAATCTCTCTCATATTCACTATTAAATAAAATCCATACTATTGACTTTGGCATATGGTCTGACTTGCCCCTTAATTCAGGCAGAGGCATTTCTAATAACTTTAAAAACTGACTGCAACACCAGGCTAAGCTCCATGTTCCAAGATGTTTTTTCGCTTTTTATCCTTGAACAAAAAAAGCATATATTGAGATTACTTTGTGTATATATTTTGAAATTAAAAAGTACATTCAATTTAATAGAAGTTATTTCCTTTTGCTTGGCTTGTATTTCTGAAACAAAGTCTAGCAATAGATAGAGGTGATAATCACATGACAGAGTGTGAGAGACAAAGGACACCAAAATAAAATTTATTAGGTTTTGTGTGAGATTAGAATAGAAACTTTTTTAGACAGTAAGAAAGGGTAGTTTTCAATGGTCTGCTTTTTCTTCTAGGTTTGAAGAGGAATGACTGCAAAAAAGGGTTTTGATTAGGTGGATAAAATGATGACATATTAAAATACATTTTCCTGACATAGTGAGATATAAAAATCCCATTTATATTAGTTATTAAAATTATTATTTATAATGAATTCATAATAAAAAGAATCAGGATGTGAAGAAAGAGGGAAAAGTTAAATTTAGATTGCATTTTTTATTGAAAATATATCGGAAACCTCAAGGTTGTGAAATTCCTATTTTTAGAACCTAAACCCTCACCAAATTTTCCAGAGTTCTGTGAGGAATGACTGCAGTCACCTCAGCTGTAGTCAGTTTGGGGCCTTACAAATGTATAACCATGCAACTCTGTTACACAGAGCTGCCATGGCTTGAGATGGCTCAGGAGGTTTGCACAGAGTTTGTAAGGCCTCAGGGCTGGGTTTGTCATTCTTGCTCATTGTGAACTTTTTTTGACCTGCCCGCAGCTTTGTTTTCCTTGCTTTAGCTGTGACAGCAATTTCTTTAATTGACCAGATGCCTAAGGCTAACTTCTTTTACTTTTTAGCTGTTTGTGTTACAGCCATACGCAGTTTTATTGAGCTAGTAGTGCATGCAGTTAGTTTTTTGCAGGTAGCAATAATGAGTGGCTGCCGTAGAAAGGATAAAGTATTTACCACTCTAACACAGTGATGCAGTGCAGAGACATACCAGCCTCAAATTATATCAGGGCTTTTGAGGAGACCCAGGGCTTGGCATAGAAGAGGACTGGCACCTGGGACATAACAGCATAAAAAGAAAGTAGAAACTCAAAAAAGTGTGTATATCAATTTTAACTGCATTACTATTCTTTCTTTTTCTGTTACAATTATATCTGGACTAATGATGATTAAACTCGGCTCCAGTTATTCTGACAATAGTTTTGGCTTATAGGGTGTGCTGCTGCTTTGCTGTTTTTAGTTAAACAATTGCTCTAAGATCTGATCTTGTAAATCACACTGAGCAGCATAACTGATGTCATAAATATATTACTATGTCACACATAGTGTATTTTTATTACTTATTTTAAGATATAATCTAGTACTTTTAAAAAACCTAAATTTTACAGGTTAAGAACATTGGGTTCCAATATTTTTTCTGACCATAATGAAAAGAGCTTAGTTTTAGTCTTTCTTAAGTCATTGAAAACTCTTCCTGATCATAGTTAAGTACTAAAGTAACAACAAGGAGGAAATATTTTTCAAGGTTTCAACATAGCAACTAATTCCTTTTTGAAATTTTTGCATTTCTTTCTTCTGTTGCTGAAGACTTCTCCTGAAAGCACTATGAAACCTTTAAATTTGGTAAATGCAGGACCAAAACATTAATTTCCACTGTGCTGCAAGCATCTCCCATATATGCACTGAAAACCACTTACATACACTTGAAATCACTGACTAGATCACATTAAAATTTCTTCTGGGAAACACAATGAACACTGCTTGCTGACATGGTCTCTTTCTAGGGCCTGCTGGAGTGCCATACAAGTGTTTCTCTCAGTAAAAAGACTATGATGATTTTCTGTTCCCTGTCAGAAAGGAAAGAGGTAGTTTATGAATGAGTTAAAAGAAAATAATTCATTTGAACATGGTATACTTGAAATAATTTATTAATTTGTCTCGTGCTCTGGTCACTGTACTTTACAGATTCTTGAAGACTTGAATTTAGACAGACAGAAATGCCAGGAAGCTATTTTAACAGATTTGTGTAAAAAAATTGGTGCATTTCTTAAAGACAATAATTAAGCAAGTGAAACCCAAAATTTCTGACTTTTCTGAATGCTGATGGAAGGAAGATGAAAGTTTATCCCAAATGGGAATGTTCAGATTCTCATACTATTTGCTTAACAGCAGTGCCCATTAAAAAAACAAAACAAAACCAACCAACCAACCAACCAACCAACAACAACAACAACAACAAAAACCCACCACACACAAAAAAACCCCCACAAGGATCCAAATCTATTTAAGGTATTTTTCCTTAGTGTGGTAGCACATATTTCTATAAAGATGTCCATTTATCTCCATTTTGTAACAGGGTAACAAAAAACCTTACATTTTACTGAAATTATTAATAAACCCTGACATAATATAAAACAAAAATAAAGTCTTTTGCATTCTCCATTAGCTCCTGTAGTGCCACTTGGAACTCCTTTTCAAATTAATATGCTGAGTTGCATTGATTTTAGTGTCAGGTTACATTGTCTCCAGAATCAAAATCAGGAGCCAAAAAAAAAATGGTTATAAGATCTGTAAAGAATCACAAACTTGATGCAGAGTACGGAAGAACTGTTTCCTCTGCTGAGCTGCAAATACAAATCCAAACTTACCAGTGCAGTGCTGATCCAGTAAAAAAAAACCAAAAAAACCCACAAAAACCATTTAATTCCATGTAAGTGTTGACTAAGATATCCTTGTCTTGTTTTGTGGGGTTTTCAAACTGTGCGGTTTCAAGGAAGAATGGATTGTCCTTGTACTTTCCAGGGAGTGCCTGGTTTGTGGCACTAGAAACAGATTTTGCTAAACTCTGGTGCTGTTTCTCATCATGCAGAAAAGATTATTCTATTATGTAAAAAAACAAAACCAGAAGAAAGGTTCACTATTAGTAACCTAGACATGGAGAAATACTTTGACTGTCCTTTCATCTGGAGATGATTTACTTTTTTGTAAATGGTTTACAGTCCATCTCTTTTATGGATTTTTGGGCCACTACATTCTTTTTGTTGCTTGGCTGCCAGGCTGTTGCAAGCTAGAAAAGTGCTCTAGAGAAAAGGATCTCTATATCCAGACTTCTATTTAAGTTATCTGGAATTCATAATTTTCTTTTCATTTGCCATTTTCCTATTGTTATGTAGAAAACAGGACTGGGTAACTTATATACTTCATATTTTGTTCTGTTTGTTTTTTCTTTGATATAGTCCAAACCCCCAGATGCTGGGTAATTTCCTAATTAATTCCTTTTTCTGCCTTTTTTTTTTTTGAGTTATTGACTCGTGGTGGGTTTTTTGGTAGTTTTTTTTTGTTGGGTTTTTTGGGGTTTTTTTTTGCTATGTGTGGATTTGTTTCTTTGTCTGTTTGTTTGTTTTGTTTTGTTTTGTAGTGATTTTTTTATACTATACATTTTATGTAATGAGGTTTGGGAGAAACTTTTGGTGGAATTTGGAATTTGAAGTCCATCAAATATTATGATTTAAAATCACTCCTTGTGTGATTTCACTGCATTCATTACTGCTATGCCAAAAATTAATTTAGCCTCCTGAGTTCTTATTTTGGCAATGAAAATAAATTATTAAGATCTGTATTCCTGGAACTGTTTCTTAGCGAAATAGGGGAAAAATGAATATTTAGTAATAACTTTGCAAATTAGATTCTTTCAGCAATATTTTTTCTTTAAACTACTATTTAAGGGGCTATTACAGAGAAGGTCACAGAATCATCTGGATTTTTCACCTGTGCCTTCACTTTCTTTTCCCACCTGATGTAACCATCCCACATGTCTCTTATGAAACACTAATAACATTATTATCCCTCTTTTTCAAACGTCACAAAGCATATTGAACTTCTCCAGAGAAGTTCACACTAGAGATATATGAGAAACAACAATGTTTTCTTTGACATTCTGTCCAATGATAAAATCATGTCATTTATCATTTTCCTTTCTTTAAGTGAACTATATCAGGATTTTTAATCGATAGTTGCCACCTCTAATTGCATCCTTTGTTTTTCCCATCTCTATGGATTCCTAATAAATCATTTAAAAGTCATATGCTGTACCATTACTCATAAGACTACCCTGAAAATAGTGAAACCTCTAGGTATCTTGTAAACAGATGGATGGAAACATAAAAGAATGGCACATTTTCTGGGTTTTGGTACAAGTATCTTCATTAATTTTTTTTTAAGGTTAAGGATTATTTTAGTTTTACACTAAAAGCACTAACAATGTGTAGTACACACTGTTAATGATCTCTGGGAGAAGGGACTTCAGGAAGGGAGAAGTTTGCTCAAGAAGTGACAGTATAAACCTAACGAGCACAGCTGCATCTATTTCTACTTGTTGAATATTTTTTCATGAAATTTAACCTTTTAAAATAACATAGCTTTGAAGAGGTAGAAGAATTTTATTTTTAGCTATGGTTGTTTCTTGTTAGGTAAGCATTAATCCTAGCAGGGTGGAAATTAAGTGTTTGGTTTTTTTTCTCCCTCTAATTTCGTGCTAAACTTTCTCCAGTGAAGCATGATCATAAAATGGTCAGTTGTGCTGTCACAAAACTGTGAGTTTGAACCTCACAATCAGTCAAACACAAACTCTTATTTATCATAAAAAATATATTGATGTCTGTGAATTAATTACCTTATTTTCCTGCTAATTCACCAAGTATTATTTATAAAGCTTACTAGTGTATGTCAAATGTAAATATAATTAGATCATAATACATTAAATTTACTAGCTAGTCATTTTATGAATTTTTTATTCTGGATAAAAGTGTAGATGACTATTTTTTTCCTTGTGAAAGAGATATGCCTACATCTAAAGACAAGTTACAATAATATGTGACAATGTTAAGTCTGCAGTGTCATGACAACTTTGGACAAAATTATTTTTAAGTCACTGTTTTGCCATGGTAGTAGTCTTGCAAAGTTCAAAAGGTACTAAGATACAGTAAATTTTAGCCATAGATTAAACAACATTATTTTTATTCTCAGTAAAGCCCTTATGTAAAAAACTATAACCTTATTACCAGTGTCGTATCAACCTGCATTGATTTACCATATGTTGTCAATTGTATTTTACACTTTAAATAACATACTGATTTTATATACTGCCTGTGGTGGCTTGATGCTGGCTGAACATCAGGTGCCCACCAAAGCTGCTTTATCACTCCCCTCCTCAGCTGGACAGGGGAGAGAAAACAGAATGAAAGGCTTTTGGATCGCAACAAGAGCAAGGAGAGATCACTCAGCAATCACCACCAACCAAAACAGACTCGGGAAAATTAGTTTAATTTACTATTAATCACAGTAAGGTAATGAGAAATAAAACCAAATCTTAATAACATCTTTTCCCCATGCCTCCCTGCTTCCTGGGCTTAGCTTAACTCACACATTTTTTACCTCCTTCCCAGCAGCAATGCAGGGAGATGGGGAATGAGGGCTATGGTCAGTTCATCACTTGTCATTTCTGCTGCTCCTTCCTACTTAGAGGGAGGACTCCTCAAACTCCTCCTCTGGTCCAATGTGGGTCATTCCTGGAGGCTGCAGTTCTTCAGCAGCAGACTCTTCAGTGCAGGTCCCTTGCAGGGTCACAAATCCTGACAGCAAACCTGCTCCAGTGTAGGCTCCTCTCACCACAGGGACACTGCTCCAGCGTGGGCTTCCTATGGAGTCATAGCCTCCTTTTGGCTTCCATCTGCTCCAGCACTGGGTCCTCCATGGGCTGCAGGTGGATATCTGTTCCATAGCAGACCTCCATGTGCTGCAGGGATGTCTTCACCATGAATCTCCTTCAGCACCTGAAGCACCTCCTCCTCCTTCTTCACAGACCATGAGCTATTGCTCTCACACATTCTTTCTCCTCTCTCCATCTGCAATTTACTCTAGCACAGTAGATTTTCCTCCTTCTTTAAGTCTGTTATCCCAGAAGCATTAACACCATCACTGATGGGCTCAGCCTTGACCAGTGGTGAGTCTGAGGCATCTAACATTGGCTCCGTCAGACAGGAGAAGCTTTGGGCAACTTCTTCCTGAAACTGTCCCTGTAGTCCCCCTAGTTAGTTACCAAAAACCCCCCATACAAACCCAATAAATATTATCCCTTCAGAATTTTAAATGAGAAGGTGTTTTTTCACTCAATTATTGTAGAATAATTAAAAATACAGACATGTTGCTAGTATGATTTTGACAGCATTTTTAATTAGAAATAGTTAATAGATTGAGTAGATCATGTGTGAATGCTACTGTCTGTGTTTAAATTTCATATTAAATCTAGTTAAATATATAAAATTAATACACTGTAAAAAATAAAATTCTTGAATGATAGATTAGGCTAGAGGTAGAGTTAATTATTTCCTAAACTTTCACATTATCAATGAAATTCATAACATGATGCAAAACTTTCAGGTTCATCTAGAGCAGTTTCTTTTAAACGTCCAGTGAAATCCTAATGTACCCAGACAGATCCATCAATTTACAAGAGCAGAAAATCAAGGAAAAAACCAACCTTTTTTTGGTGTCCTTTTTAAATCATATATATGACAGCTGCTTTTCAAAAAGTTGCATAAGGCCTTCATTGACATAATGATGTTAAGAGTGTCATCTAGATGCAGACAATTCTTCATAAAATTTGGTATACATTTATTTATTTTGAATATGAGAGTGGGAGGAATTAGCTGCCCTTAAGGCTACTCTTTTAATCTAGAATAAAATTAGAGCTCTAGCTATAATCTTTGTTGACAAAGTTTATTTTTCCTTTTCATAAAGTAAAGACTGGATGGATCACATAGCTAGAACTGTGTCAGGCATGGAAATTGCACCTGTTTCTTCCTCAACTGAGTATGCTTCAGCCAATGTGAGTTCAAGATTCCTGTGTCCAAGAGTTTAGAGTAATCAAGTCAATAATCCTTTCAGACAGCTCAAAGAGTTTTTTGAACTATAGCTTCGAGATGTTCATCTGTCCAGCCTGGGAGATACTGCATTTATCTGTGTTTAGAAAAACATCTTTATAGGCAGAAGGAGTATGAGTCTTTCTAAATCCTACAGTTCTGTTGTGAAAAGGGAAAGTACTATTAAAATATGAATCTCTATCACTGTTATAAACCATAAAACAGTGCTATCACTAATGAAATTATCTGTGTTGTGTTTACAAAAAAATTGTGCTGATTCAGTGTGTTTGTTTGTTTCAGAATTTAGACTTTCATAAAGCCACTTCAGTTAAAGCAATCACTGCTTATGTATTATTTTTTGAAAAACACTTAGTTCTACATTTTTTACTTTTTCTTTTCAAGTTAAAAGAAAAAGAAAAAATCATGGTTCATATACTTCAGTCTTTTTAGAACATCATACTTACATTGGTGACTTCCTGAAAGCAGTTAATTAAGACTTATGGAATTCCATAAAATTTGGAAGGCACATCCAGAGGATCTCCTGTTTCCAGCTATGTCCTGAGGGCAGTGGCAGGTCAGCTGGAGCTTCATGTACATGACTATTGAAAAACTCTGGGGGTGGTGGAGGTTCCAGAGATTGTCTGGGAAGCTTGGCCATGCTGCAGAACCCTTGAAGTAAAAAGTACATTCCTAATGGTTACCAAAGATCAAGCCAACAGTGGGACTGACTCCTTAACTACAGGCACCAACATGTCTTGTTCTACTGTGCCCAGTCCTGTGGAAACAGTTTAAATTAGACTCAACCGTGGAATAACTCCCTGCAGTATTCTCCCCAGGTGATAATTTGAAGCATTCCACACGATTTCTGAAGAAATCTAAGCACAATTTTTCCAAGCGATGGACCCTGGTCCAGCTGAGCTGCTTCTACAGAACTTCATAGCCATCTCATTGGTAGATTGCTTCACTTCCATGAGCAGTCAAACAAGTTTTCATCAAGAGATTACTGAAAAGCCACAGTACATTGTTGAGGCTTCTTGTTCTTTGGAACAGAAACTGTGCCCATTACAATGTGTAGAAGATTGGCAATTCACTCACATATTGCTGATAGCTGTAAGCCTGTGAGAAGGAACATAATTTTTCTCTCCAAGGTAGGCACAAAGTAGTGCAACTAAATAGAATTCATAAATTATTTGTAAAGCAGAGAAAAAAAAATTATGGTCTCAGTCAAGCTATCTTACTGGTAGTGTCAAGGAAATGCGTTTTAAATGCAGTTAGTCTTTCATACCTTCTTAAATATTCTCATATTGCCAGCTATTGTATTTAACACTTCAGGCATCACAACAAAGCACGTAGAGTAACAAGGCTTGATAAATTTTCTTATAAAAAGCCAGTGAAATATATTTCTGTACTTATGCTTTGAAACTTGTTTTTATTTGATACCTTCTTCCCGCTCCCCCTGCCTTTTTGTTTCAGAATAAGAAATAAGTGGAAAATAGTGAAATGAACATATAAGAACATATAAGATCATGTCTTTTATAAACACATGCATACACTTTTTAGAAAGGTTTAGAATGCAAGAAAGGTGTATCAGTGAATTACTGGGTTTCTTTTTGGTTCAGGATGCATATTAGTCTGGAGTCAATTTTATAGCTGAGTTAAAAATCCCAATTAAATAATAATCACAGTCTCATTCCACCATGGAATTTATTGTAAATTGAGAAGAAATTTTCACCTTCACCTCTTCTCTTCTAGTTAAAGTTTTTTGACATTAGAGCTGAAATTCTGTCCTTCTCACAGGACTGTCTGACATGAACCTTTGCAGTCCTGTAGCTAAACTTCATCTATTGCTAAATTAGTTTAATTGCAATGCTAGAAGCTGCTTGGGTTTTCTAACACTACATTGGAGCCAAATATACAGGCATGTCTGCACTGAGATTTCTGATACTCATTCAGCTCAGGGAAGCATTAGTAGAAATATCTATAAAATTCCTTGTTCTCAATAGATAGGTGTGAATGAAGTCTTATAAATGTCTCAGAAGTTTATTTTAGTTTGTTGTAAGCTATTTCTCTTCATTTATAGAGAGATGTGATTTACCATTTTGGGTGCTATTACATGCCTGTAAATCTAATCAATTTCTGGATGAGAGGTTACTTGCATTTGAAGGGTTTAGAATATGTAGGATGACTGGCAGCTGTCTATTATTCAGACAATTCATAGTTTTCTCTCTTACTGGTAGGTATATGAAGAAATTGCCTCCAAATGTCATAGAGCAAATCTCATTGAACTTATGTCCTGGAGCTATGTTTTTTGTCAAATTAAAAAAAATTAATTTATGGGACAGTGTTTGGTTTTATGAGCATGGACTATGATATCTGTTTACCTGACAGGGCACATAGAAGAGATTAATTCAATATTGATGTACCATAAAAGCATTATGTAATTGGAGCACCTGTTTCTTACCATATGCAGTAAAGGAAGACAAGGCCAATTAATATATCACATATAATGATACAGAAGTTAAATACTTAAAAAATATCAAGGTGTGGAAATATAAAATGAAATGTTGACTGCTTGATGACTAAAGTGTGAAATAGGCAGGCTTAAGTAATTTCATAGTGATTATAATGAAATGGCTTTGCAAAGGGACATTCTCTCAAAACTTTTTTCACTTTGTGGCACGTATCACATCATATCCTTGTCTTTCCATGTTTATGCAAAAATAAAAAATTAGAAGATGGAAAAGCTTTTTGAGGTTAAGAATCCGAAAGCATTTTTAAAGCTGAGCAAAACAACTGCAGCTTAATGGTATTTTCAAGTTTCTGAAGTAAGAAAATGCTGAATTAAGAAATGTAGATTTCAGAGAAATGTAGATTTAATCTCTCTATTTATATCACATTGTTCCTTATAGTGAATTAGGTGGCTTATTTTGTTGATATTTGAGGCAGACCACACCAAATGAAGCTTAAACCACTGAAAATGTTATGAATCAGGCAAGACAAGGTCTTACGGGGACATATACTCTGATAATAATGACACTTTGTCTTTTGTGGTACTGTGTAAAAAACTAGAAATAAGTAGATGGAGAAAAACATGGTATCTGCTGGGGATTAACTGTTCAAAGAAGGAAAGCAGATTTCTGAAGCTGCTGGCAAGGTACACCTTTGTTATTTCTGTCTCTGACTCAGGTTTGTTTTCATGTTTGCTTTTCACTACTACCCTTAAATCTCTTAGAGTGTGCCAGCTGTTCTGGTTCCCCCCAGCTGTACTGTCCTGGTTCTGGTTTATTTTTCCCCAGATGCATTAGCCTGTTCTTTCCTTTGTCTATTTTGTTATTTCCTGCTTGTGCTTCTCTGACTTCTCATGTCCCTGCTGTTGTCCTCAGCTGAGTGTATGGTACTTCCCAATTTAATACTACGTGAGAATTTAGTTCTGTTTATCTTCAAATAATTAGTGAAAATGATGAAGAGCAACAGACCTAATATTACCCCTAACACAAAAAATACCTAGGAAATTTCATATGACCCTTTGTGATTTATTATCTACATAAACCATTTATGTTAGTATGAAATTTTTGTTTCAGTTACAAAAATATGTGCAGGTATAAAATCGCACAGATGCTATCTAAATGCTTATATTAAAGATGCACAAATATTACAATTCTTCTGTTCCTGCATCTTAAGAAAAAAAATTACCTGCTTCTGGATGGTTAATTGAGCTAGTAATTACTTTTGAACATGTGGGTTGGTTGTTTCCTGCTTGAAATAATTACCCAATGAAGCTTATACCAGGGCTACCAGCAGGAAGCTAACAACTGGTGTATTGGTGAAAAGAGTTTATAAAGCATTCCTATACTTCTTTTTCTTAATTTTCTTTTTTTTTTCTTTTCTTTGCCAGACGGAGGAACAGATGGATGTGTAATGCACACAAAATCTAAGTACATGATCTCAGCTCTCAACCAGCAGCCACAGTGAAATGTACAAAAATCAGGTGCAGTTGTTCCTGCAAAAGAATTGACCCTTTGCCTTAAAACAAAATTTCTAAGATTAGTATTTCGGTTTTCATTTTCCAAAAGTTCAATTAAAAATTTTATTTCTAAGCAATAGAGGTGTCACCATCACTAGTGGGATTTATGATTGCAAATCATCAGATAAGTGATGCCATGCTGCATGATTAATTCTTTAAGGTTCATTTTGTGGCTTTCCATAGGTGTTCTGTACTTGTACTACGCTCTCATATTTCTAAAATACCCATCTTTAGTTTTTATTTGTTCTCAGTGGTCACGTGCACCGTTTTCAGAGTGCTGATTTTCAGTAACAATAGTTTAACTTTCAAGTATAATCATATATGTTAATTTTTTTCTTCTATACATGAACTATTCCCTGGTTCCCAATATAATTGACATTTCAGTCTCAGCACGGTAAGAACACAATCATAGTTGTAAATGCATTGTCAGATTGTGCTTTGGTTTGCCAAAACTGTTCCTATATTAATTTGGGGTCATTGACTGTTAACAATATGAAATGTCATGAATATGAACTAAATCAATGTGATTACCACAGTGGAAAAATTAATCACCTAGCTTGTCTTTATCGTTTGACTACCAACAGATAGGAATCTATAAACATAAAGGCAACAAAAAGCAGCCAGGTATGCTCTTGCATATTTATACTCTTGATAATAATATCTCTGAAAAGAAGGCTGTAAAGGACATATTCAACTTTTTAATGTAAAAATACTGAGAAGCGAAAATATATTAAGTAAATGAACATAATTTGCAATTCATTTTCCAGCTCATAATAAATATTCATTATGTTAAGTCATAAAATACTTCAATAAAGAGTCAAGAAATAAGTAGTGAAGGTGTAAGAGAATAAACAAAAAGGAAGGCTGAAGGTTTTATGCTGGTAAAATGGTGCCTTTTTTGTTTCCTTTTCCATCTGCAGACAGAACTTAAATATGCACTACAAGACATGATAAGCATTTAAGGGGATTTTATTTGGAAAACAAAGTCAAAAGTCACTTTTGGTAGTATTTGTGTTACAACGGTTGTTTAAAAAATAAACCATGATAATATATTTGGATTTTTTGCTGAATGGTAAAGCCAAGATAATAACATAGAAGGATGATTCTGTATTAAAAAAAAAAAAAAAGCAAAGAGATTTTGAAAACTAAATCTCAATTTCTCTTGTGTTATTTTAACTAAATGGCAAAGTAGTGAAAATTTAGCAGCTACAGGTGTTTAGATATATCACTGTTTTCACTGAAACTGTATTGCCAGTAAGAAGGATCTCCATCCAGACAAATTGATATGAACTGGGACCAAGAAAGCATCAACAGAATGAAACCAACACCAAAACCAGTGACAAAAATCACCAAACCATCCAACCAAATAACCAAACAACCCAAAGAAATAATTTTAAATAAAGAAGGAAGCTAGGATATTCCAAATTTTGCCAGAATGTGCTTTTCTTGTTTTGTGCAAGGTATATGGTTTTCATCAGTAGCTACAAGATGGACTATAAAGATAAGAGAACCTGTGTAATAATTTTCATTTAGAATATAAAGATTCTTATTCTGTTATTTACCCATACAACATAAATGTAAATATTTATAGTCACAATTGTGTTGTATTCATTAAAATTATTTGCAGAGTTGACTCTTGTCTGTGTGGTTGGGCATATAAAAATAAAAGTAAGGCATATAAAAATAGATGCAATGGTATTATATATTCTCCTATTAACAGTGAATTTCCATGTCAAGTCTTTTACTGCTTTTACTAAGTACTTATACTCAAATAGAAAATTTCTCAAAAATATCATAACTAAATTTCTGCCATTGTATGGAGTTGTTTATGACTATTCCAAACTGATGGTTTTGACAAACTCAAATTCCATTTTAAAACTGTAATTCAAATATACACAAAGTTAAAGCAAAAATCTACATACATTAGAATGTGTGGAAATCGTTAACTAAGGAATAAAGTCTGTTTTCCCATCAAGACACACTTCACCATGCTCATTCACTCACTCCTGTACCTGGGAGGATCACAGAGCAGATCCTCATGGAAGCAATGTTAAGGCACGTGCAAGTGCAGGAGATGGTCTGAGATAGCCAAAGGGAAATCATGTCTGACCAATCTGATAGCCTTCTACGATAACACAGCAGTCACCAAGGGAAAACAAACTGATGTCATCTACCTAGTCTTCTGCAAGCTAGTGACATACGATATTCTTATCTCTAAATTGGAGAGACATGGATTTGATGGGTGGACTTTTCAGTGGAAAAACCACTGGCTGGGTGGACTCATCCAGAGAGTTGCAGCCAATGGCTCGGAATTCAGGTGGAGGCAAGTGACAAGCAGTGTCACTCAGGGCTCTGTGTGAGGACTTTGTCAATGACACAGTGAGATTGAGTGCAGATGACACGAACGTGGGCGGTGAAGTTGAGAGACCTGAAGGACAGGATGCCATCCAGGGACATCTGGACAAACACGAGAAGTGGGCCCATGAGAGCCTCATGAAGTTCAACAAGTCCAAATGCAAGGTGCTGCGCCTGGCTGATGGCAATCCCAGATATGGATACAGACTGGAAGAAAGACTCATTGAGAACACCATGCCGAGTAGGACTTGGGGATTCTCATGAATGAAAAGCTGGACATGGGTCAACACCATGTGCTCATGTGCTCACAGCTCAGGACCATGAAGAGTCTCAGAGGGCTGGAGATATTTTGCAATGAAGGCACACTGTGAGAACTAGGGTTGTTCCGTCTGAAGTAGAGAAGTTTGGGCAGAGAGCTCACTGAGGCCTTGCCATGCTTAAAGAGGGCTTACAAAAAGGAGAGTGACTTTTTACATGAGCAGAGAGTGCTAGGACAAGAGGGAAGGGTTTTAAATCCAAAAGAAGATTAAGTGTTAGTAAGAAATGCTTTACTGTGAGGGTAGTGAGGTAATGTGACCTGTTGCACAGGAAAGTTGTGGGTTCACCATCCTTGGAGGTGTGCAAAAACAGGTTGTATGGGATCTCTGGGCAACCTGGTCGAGTGAAAGTATCCCTGTCCATGATGGAGGTTTTGGTTATTAGGAACCCAAACCATTCTATGATTCACAATTGTCTATCCTGTTGCGGACAAACGTATTTTGAAGACTACAGTAGTGGGTCTCCAAGGAAGCCATTTGCCTGTGCTGATTTGGAAATACTGATGGTTTTTTTTTTTTACATATTCTAAAAATTTTATTTGAAACAGTTCTACTGGATCTATGTTTAAAATTGGTTGTGAAACAGTGAGTTATGAAGGATTATGTGCTGGAAGGAGGGTCTATAACCTCACAAATTTGTAACACCTTAATATTCTGCTGCCTTTTTAGAAAAGCTTCATAATATTTTTGAAAAGTGCAGTATTTTTTCTGTTGCCGATTGGGTCCAATAAACTGGCTTTCTGCTTTTTCTTATATGGAGTGCCATATTAGCATATATATATTTTAAATTGTTGGGAGATAACTGCATCAAATTCTCCATGTAATTACTGGAACTCTTGGTACAGAGGTAGCTAAGACAATAGAAAAGAATTTTCTGGCAGTAATCCAAAACTAACAAGAAGTGCTTTTCAGAACTGAATATATAGAAATACAAGTAAATATAATGATTTTCAGGGAAAATAGATCATGAGTTATTTCTACAATAAATTTTTAATTGCGTATCTGTAGAAAAAGACTATATCTAACTTTCAAAATCATAGGTAATGTTATGAGTTAAAGAAGGATTTTCGTCAAAGAAGTAGCTGATACTACTTTGTTCATATTTCTCAGCTAAAAGATTATAACATGGCATTTTGACTATCAACAACTTTAAACATGGAGTTAATTCCTTATTTAGAAGCTAGTGAAAATTTTGAAGATTATTACAGAGTAGAGCATTTTGTCATGTGGGGTTAGCATAATCTTTCTTCGTATTTTCTTAAAAAGCATAACAGTATGTACATATATTGAGTTTTTTTAAATGGTGCATTTCAAATAAAATGGATTTCAAATCTCTGAGTCAGAATCACACCTCTTTTAAACAAAGCCAAAATAGAGCTCTTTCCTCAAACTGACGTGTCTAGCTACTGCTGGATCCTTTAAGATCAACAGTGAGAGGTGCAGAAATTATGATTAATATTTAAAACTTCCTTTCAATTATTATGACAGACTTAGCTTTTGCGAAACAAAATTTTCTTGGGAAAAAACCCAGCATCTTGTTTTGAAGCCTCTTATTCTATATGACATGGGATAAAATATATATAAAATATGGCTCAAGTAGATATATTATTTATGTCTAATATTAATACTGAAAACTTCTTCATTTAGTCTATTTAAAAAAAAAAAACCAACAACCAACCATACTTGTTCATATGGCCTTGCAGAATAAGTTATTCTGCTCTTGTCATGGTTTCAGATGAGCCTTAAAGGCAAGATACTGGTTAATCTGGTAGTATAACACCTGTATTTAGAAGTATGTAAGTTCCTCATAGCATTTCTAGAAAATTTTTGAGTCCACAATCTTTGAATGAATATAGTATTATGCAATTTATAAGGAGAAATTTTCATTAAATATTTTTACCACCAAGCGAGAATTTAATGGGTTTCACGAATGTTATTATAAAAAAAATTGTAAATTGACCTTTGCAGATACACTATTTTTGTTCACTTTAAAAGTTGATTGTACATTTTTTTTTCTGGTAAATTTTATGAACAGTTTTAAATGTATGCATTTCTTCTTTTTTTTTTAACTCTTAACTTTCTGTAAGGTAGCCAGAAGTATTGTTAACAAACAAAAAAGAAAAAAAAGTTTAGCATTTAAAAGGTTTTCACATTTGAAATCTGTGCCTTCTGCCCAGGAGACATCAATTAAAGAAAACGTTATGGCAGTCATTTAAGAATGGAAGTGATGCTTCCTTGAGGTCTACAGAATATGTAATTTTTTTAGGAACCATAAACTGCATGAATGAGGTTTAATAGAATTTAATATGCATTACTATTCTGTATCCAAGATGTCAATTTGAAAAAGGTTATACTTTTACTTCTGTGAGGTGCCTTTCAAACGAAAAGTTATTTAAAGGCTAAAATCAATTGGCTACAGAGTACCAAGTTTTCTGATGGGAATAATAGAGAAAAGATGACTGAAAGTTGTTTTTTACAATGATAGAGTTTTTACCTCTGGTTGTTATCAGCTCATACATTCATCATTACATCTTTTTTTTATTATATTGATTTATTTTATTGTCTAATAAGTTTGTACTTGTATGAAATTCAGAAAACATTGATTTACTTAAATTATTCAATGCTTTAGTATATGGCTGTTATGCAATTTAACACTAGAAAAATCAATGCACTTTTAAAAATTGCTTTCCTTATTCAGAAGATTTACACATTTCTGGCCTCATTCATCTGCTATAGGGAGATGATGTTTTATACATAACCTATTTTAAGACTTTAAGAGGTTATATATATATACATATGTATAAATATATAAATAGTACAAGTGAAATGAATAATTTAGGCTTGCCTACAAGTTGTAATGTAGAATATGCCTTTACATTTACAACATTGTTCTCAGATGTACCACGATATGGCCATATAAAGGTATTTTGTTTAACTTGCAATCATTGCTGGATGTTAAGGTTGTTTCTTCCAGTATTTTAAAGACCAGAAATTTTGACTTTTGACAGAGAACAACCTTCAGTTATCTGGAAAGTTCTAAGGCAGTAGATAAGTCTTGAGCACTAATAGATTTTTGCAGTTTGGTTACAGATGAGAAGTGTGTGATCAAATAGCACAAGTGAAAACATCACCTACAGGTTGATAAATCCATCATAAACAAAAACATCTGTTCCATGTTCTTACTGAAATGCACAGTCTTGAAACAATGTTTTTGTACACTAAGGTCACTGATCCCTTATTCCACGCACACAATCATGGTGCCCAAACAGAATTTATTTTAGAAAATAAAAAGTTTCCCATCGACTAAAAGAGGCATTGATTAACATCAAAAGAATTCATATTTTTAACCAAATGTATACCAGAAAAAAGCAGATATTGAACAAGCAGTTTGTACAGTACCATTTCGCTGCAAGAAAATCCTTTTCATCTGCTAAATAGATCAATGAGGACCTTAGGTTTAATCCTGAGAAGATTTATTATTTAA
>VWZV01014340.1:77744-92153 GCA_013397155.1 Irena cyanogastra
AAATTATATTTATATTAAGAACTGTATTGACAACAGTATACAAGCTTTCATATTTGAATAGAAATTAAGTATTTCATTCAGTTCATTTGGTTAGAACATGGTGCTAATGACACCAAGGCAGGTGTTATATCCATATATGGGCCATTCATTTTAGAGTTAGATTTGGTGATCCTTGTGGGTCCTTTCCACTTCAGAATATTCTGTGGTCTGTGAACATCACTATTATCTCCTCCATTGCAAAAAATATCCAGGAAAAAACCCAAAATTCTATATTTGCATTCTTTATTAATTATTTACTTCTTTAAAATGAATTTGTCTGATGGATGTTTTGATTGGATAGCTCAGTTTTTCATTCTCATGCTGAAAAGCTAATGAATTAGCAGGATATCTTTTTTTCTTCTTGTTTAAAGTTCCCTTTTTTCACCTATTTCAATCACAAGAAAAAATCCACTTTGCCTGCCAATTAAGTTTTACTTCCTTTGTCTCACTCCTTAGCAATGTTAGCTCCCATATACTTGTGTTAACTCACATTAATGCTCTGGAGCTACCTTTATATCAATGGCAGTATACAAAATTATTTCTAAAGCTTAAAACTGTACATACAATCCATATGCATAATTCATTTCCACAGAGTTTTAAAGTTCAAGCTTTCTGCATTGCAAGACTCCTTCTGTTTTGCTCCAGGCTGCATGAAACTGTTTTAGATCTTGAAAATAAAAATACTCTTTAGGTAGAAGTACAGATCACTTTATTCAATAAGCAGTTCTATCCTAAACTGTATAATATGGCCATTAAGAAACACCTCTAAGAATCTTAAACAACCCAATTTTTAGGGGTCAGCATGTAGTTACAGTGAAATAGTATTGCTTTAATTCTGAAGGAATTGTCTAGGGTTTTCTGCAGTAACATATACATTTTCTGCAGTAACATATACATTTTCTGCAGTATTTGCTATATTACTGATATTTTGTCAGATGTAGAAATATTTTTCCCTCAAGGGTGGAAGGGCTTATACTTGGGAGTTATGCAACTCTCATGCAGAATCATATCTATTTATCCTGTGAGGTGCTGTAAGGAAGCACCCTACTATTTCAAGTATCAGAAAAAAACCTGACAATTTATAGGCTCTTACTGTGCAATGGGTGTATACCTAATAATGACTGAAACATGACTCTGCCAATGGCAGCTGGGACAGACTATCTTTAAAAGTCCATTTCAATCCAGACCATTACATGATTCTGTGATCTGCCTTCTGGCCATGCAGAAGTTTTTCCTGACTTGGGAGGACACAGAGGAAGTGCCAACTTGAAATTCCCACTGCCTTCTTGTTCCACTGAAGGATGGTCCTAAAATGACTTTTTAGAATCATGATTAGAAGACCTTCTCTTGGAAGAGAAGGTGTAAGCTACAAAGTCGGTATATCATGAATTCTGTGAATTATATGCATATATAAGGAATTGAAATTTAATAACAATAATAATAATAATAATAATAATCAGTCTAACTGAGAACACACTGCCAGTTTTTCAGTGGTCCAGAAGAGACACGCAGATATTTTACATCTTTGCTGGGCATGTCTTACAAACAAACATAGAATATATAACAATGTATGTTAAAATATCCGTGGGCTCTTAAAGAGTTTTTACTTTTTGCTTGCTGAATGAATGGTTTCAGTAGGAGATTCTACACACAGGGTAATCTTTTAATCTTTACTGATTAAAACAGAACAACCCACTGACATGCCATGGTGAGAAAACCACGAAGATATGAGGAAGAAAGTTGAAACTATCATTCTACTCCATAGTGGTGTGTCCTAACGTAACATAGGTTTAATAACAAGATAGGAACAGAAGGCTCATCCAAACCTTTTATTAGAGGAGTGGAATAGTTACTTGGATTTATAACACTGAGGGACATTGACTGGCCAATTCAAACAAGAACAAATTTCCTATTTCTTAAAAATTCTTTCCTTATAACCAGAGCATTCCAGTGGGCTGAGCCGCCAGCAGCCTGGTTCATTCCATATGCAACAATCAGGCCCTAGTGCACCTAATTAATAAACAGATGGCAATAACCCTGTGGGTCTTTAAGTCAGTAAGGGCTTTTGTGCTCCACTGGTTATGTCACAATATCCTTTCTTAAGGGATGCATATGCCAAGACGGTATAATGGCACAGCAGATGCTTCATCTTGGTTTCAGCAAGGCAGGAAGCCTGCCAAGATCCCAAGGTAGTGTCCAGACAGTTATGGAATGAGCTTAATCTTGTTACAGCAGGAGGCCGAGTCTGCCCCAGCAGTGACGAGGAGAATAATTCAGCATGGAAGTGATTATGCTATTCAGAGAACCAGTAGGATTGTAGTGGAGTGACCTCTTTAGGTAACACAATGCATGACCAACCTTCTAGAGAAAGGCTTAGCACCTTCCACTCTGATGAATGTGTTGTGGACCTGTCTAGTTTAGTTCTGTTTTGAGGCATCCCCAGATATGTTTTGGGGAAAGCAATTCAAAACCATCTAGGAAGTTTCTGTCCTAAGACGTGGGCACAAGAATGAGGTACGTGTCATGCTGCAATAGTGAATATTTAGCTTTACACGCATTAACAGCATGAATGCTATCTCTGCCTATAGTGGTAAATATTTTTATTATTTCATTTTGGATTTATGATGTCATTTTTTGGCACACTCAGCATCATGATTTCCAAATTGTTGGCAATTAATATTTTGGTTTAAATTGTGAAAGTAAATATTATTCTATGCACAACAATGGAAAAAATTATCATATATATAAAAACCTAGCAGGTTGAGGGCTAGTAGTATGCCTATTTAGATGACTTCTGTACCATTCTAATATTAAAAAAATTGGGGACACTAGTTGTCAAGCAGCACACTGTAAGAAAATCCCTCTTTTCTGATTTCAGTTCCCACCAAGAAGAAATATCTGCAAGAGTCAGTGTCACTTATAATGTCATAACAAATTCATTCCAAAGAACTGAGTATGTCAGTTCCTTTCTGTTTGTTCACAAGAGATCCAGCTTGTTGGAATGGCTATCCAGCGGCCACAGGACAGGCATTTGATCTATAATGATGCCTGCTCAATCGTAGCAGTCCATGAGAACTGAGACACTGTCTTGTTTCTGACCACTGTCTAACTGCAGGAACTTCAAAGGCAGTGATTGCTAACCACAAAAATAACCAAAGGTATCTGTAATTATTTAGCCCAGTATAATACCAGGATGGACCAGATTTCGGGGGGTTCCCTATAACGCAAGTTAGACTCAGTTTTCTTGGACAAATAGAAAAGCCATTTATTTCTGGTTTTGCCATTCTCAGATATAGTTCATGCTTTACAGTCACTTTTTATTAAATTTTTTAGTAGTTGCAAAGGGACAGAAATTAACCCAAAATAGGATTGTTTAAGCAGCTATTTGCTTTGTGGCAAGCTGAATTAGACTGGATAGAGAAATCTCTCACTGAAGAAGACTTGTTACTCGTGATGTGTGCTATGATTTTGCTGTTATAGTAGCAGCAAATAAGGAAGACAAGCAGAGAAGCCTTATCATTTTCTACCACATCCTAAAGAATCCACTACTTCAGTAGCCTCTTGCCTGCAGCTGAATAACATCATCAACAGACTACTGAGTTTACTCGATACAAGTACCACCTGCAGAGTCATAAGTGACAAATGCTGTTAATGCCATAAAGCTCTAGAAACAGGGTGCGTGCCTAGCTCCTTCCTTTGCTATTCAGGGAGAAAATTCCACTGAGTCATGTTAAACATCCTTTTATAGGCATGAAAAATTCTGCCTTGGTTCTCATAATCTTTCTACTTTAATTTAAATTAATACTGTTGACTGATTCTCTTTAAGAATCCTATGCAAAATTATGCTTACAAGTCAGTTTTAAAGATCTGAAAATTGCTCAATGTAGCATTTAGGCACAACTGTCTTTGGAATAGTCCTGTAATTACAGGGGAGGATAGAGTCCATCAGTTCCCTGTGCCAGAAGGAATGCTTTTCATTTTTTTTCTTTCTTTTCTACAGATGTATTAAAATCAGAAAATGAGCTAACCTAACTGGTAGTGCTTCAGCAGTCCTGAGGGAGGGTATCTACACAAGTGCTTTAGCTGAGACCAGTAATGCAGTTATGAAGCAACTGTCCCCATCATCCCACTTACTGTACTTGGTCTCACATTACCTCGCAGCTGCAGAGCACATGCACCGAATCCTTCTGGGAAGAAAGTAAACTGGAAGACACGTTCCAGGAACACGCCTAATCCTTTTTACAGGCAGTCTGTACACAGGAGCAGGCTGGCATTAATCTAAAGTGATTGATTTGATTCCATTTTCATTGTAATGTCTTGACTTAAATTTCTCCTCTCTGGTATCTTACTCATATAGTAAAATCCATTGCTTTAGCATCTTTTTGGCACACCTTTATGAAATTCCATTGTGGGAAAACACTGTCCTTCCCTATTGCCTTTTTTTCAAATGGTATGCCATGATGGCAAAACTTAAATCCCTTGCTCAGTTGGACAAGTCTTATCACAGAGTCACCATCAAATGTCACAACTTCCACACACTCTTCCACTTTGTGTGAACAATATCCTCAGCTCCCTAAATTGCAGGCTTTTATGGCTGCCCTTTAGAGTGACCAAACACATTAAATTCTATGGAATTTGACATATAAAAAAGGTACTGTCTCCTCTATATTATTTTCTATTCCTACCCTGAGTTGCTTTTATTAACTACTTTTTCTTTTCTTTGGGATTTTTAAAACCTTCCACTTTTATGTAGCACCAAAAATATTCTCTGATCAACTAGGCACCAGAGGACCTATGATAAGATTATTGCAAAGGCAGGATGACAAAATCTTAATGGAGAGACTTTTGAATGGGATATCAAATGTCATGGGTCCTTCTTGCCAATGCTGCATCTGCCTGCATTGGGAAGAGAAGAGCTTCTGTGTTAACTGGGAAGAAGACAAAAACAAGAAATGGGATTCTGCATCCTAAGAGTAAAAATATTTTGCTAGCTATTGGACTTTGGCTACATGATACAGGTCATCTATACAACACAGATTGCTTCAATGCTTAGGTGTAATTTCTTCAAAAGCAGATTAAATGATATTTCAGATGCTTCAGATGGAGGAGAAATTCACCCGCTTGTTGAGTAAGTGTCTCTATTATCAGTGGTAAAAAGGTTGCTAGTACTAAACACTTTTAGATCACTCAGACAGAAATAGAATAGGGAGAGAATAAGCTTTAACCAGCAAGGAAGAAATGCTCTTGTGTAGTTATTTCATGAAAAATAACACTGCTATCAAACATTTCTCAGTAAGGAAAAACAGGAGGTGAGTCAAGATATTCACAGTATGCTAGCTCCTGCTTTTATGGCAATTAAATGCATCACTGAATTCTGTTACAGAAAATTTACGAGAGGTATGCCTTGTGCTTTGCCTCCTAATGATTATTTGAGCTTATCAATGAGATAAATACAAGATCTTCACAATATTACTACCATATTGTTCCTGATAGCCTCTAATAGCACAACAATCAAGTGGCTAAAAGGAGCTTCTTATAGCCAGGTTCATTTTTCACAGGAAACTGGACAAAGATATAAGGTTTAAACCAGCAACAAGTTATATCTGTTTCCTCCTTACCTGCAATTTACATTTCCACTTTAAAGCTCCCAACTACCTCTATTTCTGATTGACAGAGCAGAATGCAACCTTTCATTGCAATGAGCTTTTTTAATACTTTCTCTTCTCCTTATTTGTCTTTCTTTCAGGATGAGAAATCATTTTCCCTTGCCTTTTCTCTCCAACTCAGCAGATCCAATACTGGTTTTTAGTATTCTCTCTGATTCTTGTACCTGTATCTGGTACGGAGCTCCAGCAAGGGGCTGTTTTCTCTTTAATCATTTGATTATTATTTTCAAAGGACATGTGATACAAAGATAACGCACCATACTTGTCAACATTTTATTTCCTGTGTGTCTCCTTGTTCCTTGCCTCCTCTGGGTCAAGGCAATACTTTATTATATTCGTAATGACTTGCTCCTAAGAGGGATAGAGAAATGCTTTGATATTAACCTTAAAATACCTTAAAAACGCTTCAGTTCTGTATTCTTGCATTGTGAATGTATATAATTCATTAATTTAATTTGTAAAGGGGTTACTTCAGAATAATCTCATTAGAGATGATCATATTACCAGATAGACTTACATGAGACAATCTCATTAAATGTGCCTCAGAATGTCACATTAGATATCTCTTTTGTACCCCTGATATAAATTCATTACATGCTTCAAATTGGCTTCAAACCTTAAACTGACAAGTTCTCTGTATGATGTGTGTTAACCAGGTTTAGTACATTTGGGTTTGCAACTTATGAATATAGATGCTTCCAGTAAAAATTTTAAGAATTTAAGTGCAAGTGGGGATTTAAAGTACTGCACAATCACATATTGGAATTACTTTCTATCTTGCTTAATATATGCAATCCATATCTTAAGATTATTTAGATGTTCTTGCTCAGACTTAGCTTTTCTTCCACTTTTTTATATTGCTGCAGGTATCTAATACAGACTAGCTGAAACTAGCAATAGACAGTTCCTGTTGATTTTGAGAGAATTTAAAATTAGCCCTTCATGTTCCTGATTTTACAAAGAAAATTATAAACCAAATCAGACCCGAGAACCCCCGACAAGTTGGAGGTTCTGCTTATTGTAGGAGGAACAGATTTCTATTCCAAAATATATGGTGAGGAAAGAACTGTGTTGTGTATAACTATGAGCAGTTTCATAAATGTGACCCTGCAAATTAAAAAATATTTTTATGCAATTATCAATCCTTTTTATTTACATTGGGTTTTAAATCCAAGAACCCAGCTGTCTTCTAGATATTCTTCTAGAATAAAGAAGAGTAATATTTGTATTTGAGCTGATAGAAAAAAGAAGGTTGATACAGAACTAAGGAAACATGAAGAATTCATCCACAATCCCTGGCTATGACTTTTTAAGGCCTTAAAAATATTTCCCTCAGCATTCTGTAAAGCTGCCAGTGAACTATAGAGTTAAACTGCTCTGTCAGTTTTTGGTGGCAACCGAATCTTTAGTGCCAATCTTTCTACTTCACTGAGCAGTCTGGAAAGGTTTGTCAAACGGTAATTTCAGTTCCCTAAACTAGCAATCAAATAGACTGGTTTCACTTCCCCTTCAAACTTTTAACCCAAAAGGGTGGTGGTTTTCATTTTTCTCTTTTCAGCACAAACTAATATATACATCGAGGATGTGCTGTTTACTTTTGGTTAATTGCCACAAGATATCAATTTTAAATTTTTTGTAAGAGTAAACTTTTAGAAGAACATACAATAATGTCACAATTTTAGGTTATCACAGATGATTTACACTCCAGAATTTTGTTCAAATTGTACTTCTGACATGTCTGAAAGGAAAATATTACAGAGCAGTGTGAGCCTTGCTTCCCTAGAGGAGGGCAATGCAAGTATGAGAAATTGCATATCTACCACCAGACTTCTGCAGGACTCTGAAGTGAGATCTATGATTTTAGGCTGCTATACTGAAAGTCTGCATGCAGGCAATATTAGAACTGTTCCAGTGACACACAGGCAAGTGCCCACATTATAATGATAACATATAGCTCTGCTTTGTTTTTATCTCACAGAAGACTGCCACTACCACAAGAATGGTTAAAAGTGCTTGAAAAGCTGTTCTTGATGAAGAATGGCAGACTGAAGCACTACCGCAGCAAGACAGTGATTATTGTGGAAAACAAAGGAAAGAAAAATTGCAGAAATGTTCTAATACCCTGTTTGGAAAGCACAAAGAACAGCTCATTAATTTAGTTTAAGGTTTACATAAGGCGAAGCTGAATTCCAAAGCATTATATTCCGTCAGTTCCATCAGTTCTGGTTGGCTGGGAGACGCTGCTGCATTCTGGAAACTGGGCTTGTTTCGCAGTATTTATGTTTGTTATTTTGTCAATTCTTGGCAGGGCCAAAGTAATGGAACATGATGAAATTCTAACCTAACATGCTGGAGTTTATCCAGCCATCCCAGAAGTGTACGAGAACAGGGCAGCAGAAAATATCATTGTGAAATATTCTATCTAGTGAGGCTGGTACTTGAAATTTATAACATCTAGTCACCAAAACTGACTTTCTTCATTTATTTAGTGATATGATATTATAGAAAATAATTTTTAAAAAAAATTACTCAAGTCTTTTTTTTCTTACAAAAATATTTCAGACAACTCTGCTTATGTTAGCTCCAGCAGCATCATGCTGGAAAGACACAAGTCAGAGAGACAACTCTCAAGCCATATACATTTGTAAAGAGCATCCTAAATCTACACTGAATACACAAAATAAAAAAAAAAAATCTCAGCGGTAATTTCAGAAATGAGTGTGATGTAGTACAAAGCTATTTGACATGTTAGCTCTATTTACCTCTATTTTTGGACTCTGTGTGGATATGCAGTGCAGCCTTATAACCTTGATGCAAGAATGGCAGCAGGGAGATCAATACTGGAAGAAAAGACTGTAATATGTTACTGAGCTATGGAGAGAGCTTAGTGAAAGACAATAACCTAAAAGCAGGAATAATTAAACAGTGGTGACCGATAGCAGATGAATTCCACAAAAGCAGTGTAGCTGAAATTATCACCTCTGTTCATGGGAGAAGAGTTCCTCTATTTTCACAGAATAAAGTGATTTCAAATTGTAAGATTATCTGTAAAATGCTAAAAATGTGTGAGAAATATTCTTTTAGGCAAATCTCTACATCTGGCTGAATACCAAGGTGAAGACAAAGAAACAATGCATGTGTCAGTCCCCACATACACATAGAAATGCTTTTTTCCCTTCCTCGCAGTTACTGGGGAAATGCATGCCCACATCTAAGAGCATATTAGGGACATCTGCCTCTTTATAGGTGTGAAGGCATCTTAGCTTGCTCTGTAGTTTTATTTTCTAATATACACTAATAATCTGTGCTATGAGGGAATAAGATCTTTGATTTTGAAGTACAGTTCACTGAATGAGACTCAGAATTACATGCTCTCTTCTAGCATATGATGCTGGAACTTTATCTGAAATATCTAAGAAAGTTCTAAAATCAAATTTTATGGTACAGGAAATGACAATTCCATTACTTTAGAGAAATAATTATGGCAAATTGACATTTCTATAAAATTCTTGAAAGAAGGTTTACAAGAGTGATTCAGTTAGGCATTTAATTATGATACTGTTAATGACGAGTGTTAAATCGAAAAGAATTGGGGTCAGGAAGCTAGACTTCTTAGTGAGCTATGGTGGAGAAGTGGCTTTTAGCCCTTTTGAGATGAAGGAAAAATGTCTCTTAAGCTGGTAAAACAGAAGCAGGAAAACCTCATAGTACTTACCCTGGGTGCTGTGAAGACACACGGGGAAGTGCGAGCTGCTCCATGAAATGTAGCATGTGTTTTGAGGAGAAATACCATCAGCACAAGTCATCCAAGGAACAAATGGCATCTTTGTGTTACTCTGGTTTAGGTCAACTTATTAGAGATAGTAGTGCCCTATGTATTGAGTCACAAGTATTAACACTAACCTTTTATGTCGTGACACAGCATTTGATTCTTTTACATAGAATTTGGGACTCAGTCCTGTCACTCATGCTCTCTAACTAGGAACACCATTGCTAAAACAATATTGCATATTTGGAAAATGGCAGAATTTGCACTGGTTTATGCCACTATTGCTCATAAAAAATGGAATTTTCTAGTTCACTAAACTAAAAATATGTCAAAATTAATACATAAATTTATTTAGTAACTTTCAAGGATTGTGTTGTATTATTGTAAAAGTTTAGTGAAATTGTTTGCTTAAGGGTTCTGATGAGATAGTCTTTTGCTACACTTCCTATTTTTTAGCCTAGAGTTGTGCAGTAATTACAGTATATCAAGATCTGAGGAACGGTCTGGGAGCAATTGCAGTTTTCCCTGTGGACTTGATAAAAAATTGAGAATCACTACCCAAAAAACTATATTACCTTTCTTTACATCTGCAGAATTTTTCTATCTATCCAAAATGTCAAAAGGAAATATCTTTGAATTTGTATCTCTTGCTTTTAATAATTTAAAACTCAGAAATATTTTTTATAAATAAAACAAAAACTGTAGCAGAATACTGAAACTTTAATGTCATTGTACAGTGAGCTCAGTCTAACATACTCTGTTTTCACTGTTCTGCAGAAATTTTTATCTTACTGTGTTACTTCTTGGGCAGCAGGGCAAACAAAACAAAGAGAGAGTTTTTTTCAGAAACTAGTCTCCTGCCCAGTCTTACACTTCTTCCCAGGTTTTCCCCAGTTCACCTATACCTTTATGTTTATTGTCAGGAGACTCCATGACTCTGTTTTCCTCCCTAGCTTCCAATATGCTAAATGAACTGGAATCCTATTTATTTCTGTGTTTGCTACATGTTCAAACTTACAGTCTAACATCTGTCCTCCCATGTCCAGAAGTATAACTTTGAACATTCACTCAGCATTTAATTTTATTTAATTGTAGTAAAAGTAGGCACTGCAAATCAAAAGCCATATTTCAGCTTTATGTGGCAACAGTGCCAGCTGTTTGTTCTCACAGATGTTGGCAGCTGTCTCGATCGGCAAAGTTTGGTTGTCCAAAGTAGCATGGCCTGTGTTTACTTATTTATTCATTCTCTCCACTTTCAATTCTGCATTCTTATTTTCTATCACTAAACTTAAAAATTATTGCACATTTTTTACATGTTACCGATCAATTGAAATGTTCATTCTCGACCTTTGTAATTCAGTTTTTTTCTGATCAACTGGATTATAGAAGAAAGGAATAGTCAACTCTTGAACTCCCATCACCAAATGCATATCACATCCTCAGGTTTCACATTTTGGGAGACAAAAAAATCAGCATTTTCCCCCTGAAATCAGAACTTGGTCTACAGATTAAAAATAAAATTTAAAAAGAATATAATATAAAAACACGTAAGAGAAAAGGATATTTTTGTTCTTCTGTGTTTAATATGTTCCAAAAGAGTTTAATGACTCTAAGAATATTGAATTATTGTGTCTTAAAATCATCTTTTTCCAGCATCTTGTTCATGGTGGGTCTTTTATTGAATTTTCTAGAACACTTTGAAATTTGATATATGAAAGGAAATTGAAGCTTCTAAGCTAAATATTCTTTTTGTATAAAGCCCCAAATTTCTAATATTTTTATCTGATAATTTTGATATAAAATACATAAAGTAATATGGACATTTGTGTTGACTACATATAGAAAGAAAAAAGCAACAACCCATCCCTAAAATACACATAATTACTTGAAAACCCACATCATTATTGTCTTTGATAAATTTTTGCTCTTGAATAAGGAATGATTACATATTTTACTTGAAGATTTTTTAGAGCTTTCTAATAGTTTAGCAAACATATAATACAGTTGCAAGAAAAAATATTTGTGCCACTGGTAACACATTCCAGCAGAAGTAAAATTTCAGATCCAGCTGCTGTACTCAGAGATCTAATGTTTTTGTCTTTTTTGTCTTGGTACTGAACCTTTCAGGCAAAAATTCTCATCTGCACAGCATTGTCCTAAAGCAAGGAAGAGAAAGCTGTGTTGCAGGTGGAACTCTTGTGAGGGAATCTAAAATGATGGAAATATTCTGCAGATTGTCATCAGCTTATCTGTTCTACAACACAGGGCTGCAGCTTTAGCCGAGATATACATCTGATAAAGCCATGGGTTTTGACAATACCTTTCTTCCTTTTATATGGCACATATTCTTTCAATTATCTTGACCATTTTTATGGGGTTATCAGATCTCAAGCACTGAAAATGGCGCACTAAATATATATACAGGTATATGAGGTTTTTTGCACAAGCCATAAATTCCTGAATTATACATACTTCCACATATATAGACACATTGACAGTTGGAAAAGTAAAATTAATATTAGCAACACATTCTTAATTACATTTTCTCCTGAAGGGGTTGAGTTGTTTCATTCCTGTACTCACAAAGATTATATGGGGAAGGGAATAAAATTGTTTTTAGAGTAGTAATTTGAGCTCTGCTGAAGTATAAGAAATAGGAATATCACTCCAGTGATTAGTGCAAAACACACTGAATTCTTCTCATTTTCCTTATTGTAGATTTTCTCAGACAGAAATTGACATTTTTAGACTGATTAATATTCTATTTCCACTTGCAGCTGAAAATATGTTATTTTTTAGGATATATTACTTGGCAGCATATTAAGCACAGTTATTTTATTGATTTAATTACTTATTTCTTTAAACCTGTGAACACTGTTTACACATAAGTGTTCTAAAATCCAAAGTTCACCCGGGAGAGAAAGAAATAGAAAAGGAGGAAAACGTTTGTCAAAAAGTAAAAGTTCCCTATTACCACAACTCCAACATTTCCTTCTATATTGTTTTTATAATGGTACTTTAATAATTCCCCAAATGATATTAAAACATTGTTTAGATTTTTTTTAGAGTAGTGTAATAAACCCCACACCTTTTAGCAGGGGATTAAACATTAAAAGAAAAATAAATAAAACTTACCTGGGTAAATTTACGCAGTATATTATTATCATGGTGTTTTCTCCTTAAATCTTGAAGGAAGGAAGAAAGAAGTTAACTGTAATACGCCTTACAAATAATACATTTGAGTTATGCAATAACATAGTTAGGTGGGATCTACAGAATGAGGGAGAATGAATTGTCCTTTTGCGGTATATCTGTCTTTAACAATCAGGATAATGCCTTCTGGTTTTGTTCCATTATAGTTACTATTACTTAAGTGACAATGCATTTTTAACTCACATTCCTATTATTATTATTATTTTAAATATTTTGCTATTTCTTCATTTCAGAAGATATCAAGGTTAGCTTATAACATTCTTACTTGATTTCTGCTAAAACTCTGTCAATTTCCATCCTTATTGAAAATGGGAAGATTTGTTTAAAGCACTCTCAATCGCTCACAAAATAAACTCTTTTTTTCCCTCCCTTGGGATACCTGATGCATATGATCTGCCAATATTTCAACAAATGACTGCTTCAGAAGAGATATAGTACAAGTGTGATTACTAAACTGTTTGATTGGCAAGAATCAGAGATTAATTCTTTTAAGTGTCAGCAATACTGTAGGTATAAGCCACTGAAAGCACTTACACTTGCACATGAACATGATTTTCCTATAGTTCTATGCAGTAGTCGGGACTGAATGTAGTTTTTATGTACATTATAATTATGAATACACAAATACTTGATTGCTCCAAGTTTTCCTAAATGATACAAACACAGATAAAAGCAGCACCCTGAAACCCATTTGCAGTCACAGGAGACTTTTTAATTAGCAGTCACAGCTGTGTAAGAATACTATATTTTGCAAAGCTAGCAGCAACCTAAACGTATTATTAAATTTTGGAAAAGATTACAAATCTCAGTAGACCTGCTTAACGATTCAAGAAGTAGTGTGGAATGATATCTCTGGCCTCCTGAGTCTAGTTTGAAAATAGCTAAATCTTCCATAATGATGTCATTAAATATTTAATAGTATAATATTTTGAACACCTTTCCAACATAAATGACATTAAATTTTAACCTGTTTAAACTGTTAAAGGTTATCTGAGAAAATTCCATTAGAATGTACTTTTAAAGCCAATTAAAGACACCTTGATATTAAAAGAGAGATTTTGTGAATAAATTGAATTAATGTAAACAGTAAAAAACATATTTTTAATGAAGTATTTCATAAGATTATGAATTAATATCATTAAACATTTTTTATTTTTAACATGTTTCTATGTATGATTTTATGTAATCCTGATCAGAATGTAGCTGCCATGCATCCAAACTCTCTATTAAATCAGATCAAAAGCTGTAAAGACCCATCAAGATACAAAAAAATTGCCATTTTAAGATACTGCAAAATTACATCATATGGAAAATTAATCTAAATTTTTTCAATAAAATAAAGCTTTAAATTTGAAGAAAAAGGTTTTTTTCGTGTGTTCAGGCGATAAATTTTCCACTTGATTTTGCTTGCAGATACTCTAATGGGACTCTGTGACTGCAGATTTTATTTTGTATTTATTTTTTAATATCACATATCTTTGCTGCTCCATCAAAGTCCTGATGGCAATAGGCTGTGAGAATGCACACGAGATTTTATTGGGGTAGTACTCTCTTCGCTGTTAGCAGAGTGAGCAAAAAGTAGCTCACCAACCAAGCACCCGCCTTCAGGTCTTGATGCCTTATTATGACTGCCAGCATCTCCATGTAATGATTTGGTATTTCACAGAATGGACAGAAAACAATTAGTTTTCTAATTCTAATTCTAATTCTAATTCTAATTCT
>VWZV01014340.1:92614-124455 GCA_013397155.1 Irena cyanogastra
CAGAAAATCTTTTTGTAAGGTGCATGGGAAATTTGAGTGACTTTAAGCAGTAAAATGACAAGACGTTGTCTCCTATTGACAGAACCTCCTCTTATGCCTCATTCCTTTTACCTTGATATTTGTTTCTGCTAAGAATGTGTGTTCTTTCCTGTGGGAAGCAATAATTCCTCATGGATAATATTCTCTGTTCTGAAATTTACTTCTTAACTAGGTCACAAAAAGAAGAAGGAAAGATATGACAGATTTTGATTATGACTGGTCTCTACATTTTCAAAGAGGATCATTTCCACACCAAATGAGCTTTCATATGTATCCACAGTGAAAAATCTTCTTTATTTTTCAGTGTTTTTTTTTCTGATTGACAATAAACTTTCTGCAGCACTTCTCTCAAACCATTTTCCTATTTCTTCATGAGTAGCTTCTCTTCTGTACTCACTTCTCTCCATCATATTTTAACTTAATAACTTTAGGCTTTCCAGAGATAAATGTATTTAAGACAAAATTTGAAGGGTGAAAATGCAGTTTTATTAGAGTTCAGAGCTAACAGTACTTTTGAAATTTGGTCTTTCATTTATTCTGCTAAGGTCCACTTCTTCAAAAGTTGTTGTTGCAATAAGCCCTTCTTATGACAGTCTTTGCCAGATTTGGTGTTTAGCACGAGAGCTTGCCTCTAGCTATATAATTCCTTCCATTTCTCTCTCTCTCCCTTTATTACAGAAATATTTTAATTTTCATGTGCAGCTATCTTGACATCTAACTTTTTATGTATATATATATTTAGAATAGTTTTCCATTATCCAACCTAGTCTTTCTAAATTTATTTTTCTTTTATTTTTAAAACAAATTGTTTATGTTGTTCCAAGTTAGTATTTACTCTAAACTAAATTATAAGACAGGGAAAAATAATCAAACTCTTCCTTCATTAAGTAAACTTCTTTGTATTTATAATATGTGGTATTAATTATTTATTAGATAACGTCATATTTTAGTTCACAAGAAACTTAATGAGTTTCACACTAGGGTGTCAGCATGGAGTTTGCCTAAGGGAGACTTGGTTATTTGAACAAGACAGAAGACCTATTGATTTAATGTTCAGGACTCCAACAATTTATCTACAGCGTGATACTGAAACATTGTGTGAAACTCAACATTAAACTGAGCACTAATCTTAGAATTAAGCAGCAGGCATAGGAAGAAAAAAACCATGATCTTAATCACCTCATCAGTTATGTAATACAGTGCTTATTCACTTCAGCAGAAGTCATATATGTAGAAAAAGATGACATTGGGGTTTAATTTTCATTTTTCATTTTATGGCTATCTTAATTGTTGAACTAAGCTTTTTTAAAAAATGTAACTTTGACTTAATACTGATGTGTAGGAGAAAATATTTGGGATGTTTTTGTAAAGATATGCCAACTTTGAAAAGAAGTAAAATATATTAAAGCACAGTTTAGATTTGGTTATAATATTATTTGTAATATTTAAGGCAGGACAGATTCTCCACTTTTCAGAGAGTAGCACAAGGTATATGTTCGTATGTGTAAGTCTCATGGTCTCAGAATTACTTGATAGAATAATCCATTATTACTTTTACCCCCCCAAGTATTCTTATAGCTACTCCTGTACAGCTGTAAAACAGTCGTAGCACTAAACAAATATCCCAAGTGACAGTGGTCAGGAGCTTTTGCAAATGGAGATGCAACCTGTCTATACCTTCTCTCTCTTCTGTTTCTGCTTAGCCCTGAGGTTAGAATGATGAAAGTAAGGAGAATAGGGGTTGTAGCTTTAATACTAGGTAGCTTTATTGTGTCACATTATGAAGTTAGTAGGACAAGACTGTACTTAATTTGGCATTTCAATATAATTTGATTGGCAGATTGTACCTATATTCGTTTTGCTTTTTTTCCCCTGGATCTTGGAGAAAATGAATACTGAGATCAAAATACAGATACTGGTTTCTTTTTTTCAAAAAACTCAGCCTCAGTTATACACTTTTTGTGAATGGAACTCTACACATGCACAAATGTTTTCTTAAATCATTGATTAACACATACTGTTTTTAGCAGCTGCTACTTCACACTGCCACTTGTTAATTCATAAATTGGTTCATTGAGTCTAGTACCATGGAACCACAGTAGTCATATATTTCTTGAAATAACAGAATGATACACATCATCAATCTCAGGACCTCCTTTCCTCTTTCTGTTGTAATTCAGCTGCCCACCAAGCTTCTGTAAAAAAAATGATTCAGACCTTTTTCATAGATCTAGGCACTATCATTAGCATCACAGGCAGTAAATTACACTGTCTTCTATCAGATTGACAAATGGACGTTCTGCTAAAGCATCTGGCATGCTTCTATTAAAAAGGTGATGCTTTTTTTTCAGATGGAAAAGCCTTTCAAAAAGTCTATCCATCATAGCTGAGCTCATTGTGTCTTGAGTTCTTAGGTATTATATACTTACTCTTTTCACTTTGTTTTGTATTGATTACTGTTCCTAGACCCAGTAATTTTGACTGTTATATCCTTTGAACACACTTCTTTGTATGTGCTCCTATAGAGTGCAATTTTTGAGTAAAGGAGAGGGCATTAGGGAATAAAATGTATTTATTCTCCTTTAAAGAATTTTTAATGTAGATATACAATTTCGTGTGGGCAGCTACCGCAGAACTCGACTTAGCGTAGTTGTTTTGCTCTATGGGTTATGAACCGGTTCAGTTAGTGTGGCCTTAAAATCTAAGACTGTAAAGCATGAAGCGGAGATAACAACCAAGAGGACATTGTTTTTTCCAAACTTATGTTTTTTAGATATTTCAGCACTATCTAATTTTATCAGCATATCCCTTTATGTGCTTTGTTTCTTTTGTTCTTTAAATGTAATAAGACCTCATCTTTCTAATTATCTACGCAACCTCTAGTGTTGAAAACCTCTACATAAATTTTGTAGCTGCATAACTACAAAATTTATCTACCTTCATGTGTTTCACGAAAAACATAATTTGGTAATTCAGTAGCTGTTTGTATAGAAAAATTATTTCAGATCAGATCATCCAAGACTAAGTAAGAAGAAGACAAGGAAAATTTGTTTCTTCTAAACTATGACTCCAAGCATGGACTTTAAGCAAAAGCTTCTAAACCTGAGACATACACAGGTGTTGGTGCTTCCATTGCTTTGAAGATCCAGAGAGACACAAATCTGAATGAGGAAACAATCTAACCAAAATTTTAACAGTCACAAGGAGGCAAGAAACATTGGATCTAACAAGACAGAACCGCCTAAAGCTTGGATTTTAATTTACTAGATTAGTATGCGTTAATGCATACAAAACCTTGGATATGCCATTCACTTTAAATATGCTATTTGTGAGATATTACAAAAGAGCTTCTTTCTTAGCTTACATGGCATCTCTCAGAGCAGCAGAAGACAGTCTGTTGATGTATTTCAGAATTCATCTATATGAATACACATCCTTCTGTTGCCTGACTTCAAAAATGCAGTTATAGCTAAAGGTGTTATGAAATTATGTTGAGGTAGTCATTAAAGCAGTTATCTCAGCTAGAGGTTCCTACATTATCTTTACATTTGAATACTAGCACCGTTTGGGATATCCTGTTAAAGATTATGCAGGAATGGATGTTACTGGAAGAGGTTAGGAATGACATTTCACCTTTGTATGTGAGCTGAGTGATAGCTGCCATGACAGTGCAGTTATATATGCACAAGATATCTTCAAAATGTAATTTTATATTGCCTAGAACTACCAAACTCCTCTGTGTTTATGCCCACTTGAAAAAGCCTGTCAGGAGTTTCACAAGAACTAGTAACTTTCCTCAGTGACAGGTTTGCAGGAGAAGTAATTCTAAAAATGAGTATTAGGGCATTAGGAAGCCATCAAGTCCAAAGTATGGAATTCTAAACTCGCAGATGAATTCTTCACACTAAGTTTTGTATTTCGTGTTAAGTGTGTTCCACTGGCTAAACAACTCTGGAAAGCTCTATGCTACCACACAGTTACAAATAATAACAACATGTGAAATTGCCAGTGATTGTACACAGTAGGTGACTGCACAGATTGAACATTCACCACAGAATAAAAAAATAGTTTTTGTTCACATTTAGAGTATAGAAAATGAAGCCAAGACTTCTGTGAGAAGGAAACACAAGGTTCACAGGTATTTCTAAGAATAATACATCCTCTCTCCTTCTTGTGTAATGCAGAGTGATTATAGACATATTTCTCATGGAACAGATATTTTCATAGGAATTCTTGCAACCAACACTCATTATTTTGGCAATGTAAAGACCACCTGGTACCAAAAGCTTTTTGAATAACTTCCTCTGTGCTATTGCATTCACTGTGTCTTTCTCTACATGTATTACTTAAACATTCTTTGAATAGCGTTAAGGCAACGTCTCTTAAAAATTAAAATAAATCGCTTCCCAACATATATCTTCTAAACAATGCATAATTTCATATGCTGAGCCACAAAAGGGGGGAAATATTGTTTCAGTGTAGAAAACCCATTTTTTTACCTTCTATTTCTGCAATACAGTGCTGTATTCCCTTTAGACAAAGAATACATAGGTCTTAAAATAGATTAGCTGTGGGATACAGCAATTTCATGTATGCTTGTGTTGTGAATGTTACTACTAGTTAGATTTTTTTTTTTTCTTTATGAGACAATAATAGGAAAAGTGAGACGAATTGTTGGGTCATGTGGAAATAGTAAGAAATTTCACAGGACTGCAGTTATATATGCTTGGAAAGAAAAGGTTCAAAATATGGATAGGTATGAATATGGAACTGAGGATTTTTCTGAAATTCAGAAGGTCAAACAATTAGCTAAATCTAGGCCTCACTAAAAAAGGATCTCCTTGCAGGAACAGAAGTTTAAATACTTTTACCTGTTCTTTGTTGTGAAATTTTTTCAAATTAACTTGTGAAGTACACGGAACATTCTGTTGTATTTATGTATCAGCTGATTTCTTCAGCTGTAAAATCCTCTCAGGTTTTCTTTAAAATGTACAGTACAGAAAAACTTTTTATGGCTTTGACTCCTTTCTTTACTGCACAGATTGATCTCTGTGTGGATATTCATGGTGTTTTGTCTTACCCTGTTTGCAAATCAGCAGGTACATTTCTTGTGTTTGCTTGAGGTTTGGTTGGCATTTATGTCTATCTAAAATTAAAATTTATTATAGGGAAAGTTTTCTAACTGTTGCGATAATAGTTATGAAGTTATATTGCAGTTTGGGTAGATTAACAACTTAGTGTTTGAATAACTCTCAAGAGTTATTCAAATATCTTCACATATCTGGAAAGACACTACAGTAATTGCAATAATATCTTGACCAAGAAGGGAAGGTCAAAACTGCCTCTTAGGTAAGCTAGGACTAGTGATCCTGGAGGGAGATGTTTGCATTTGAATAAATGACTAGAAACCATTACACAAAGGTATATGTATTTATATGTATACGAAAACATATATATAGGAAAATAACACAACTTGAAATTACTTCCTTTCTATGGTTTTCAGCCTAAAATTATTTTAAAGATTTTTAAAGCAGATCAAGGATATTTAGGAGTAGGAGTTTTGTTAGTTTGCTAGTTTGTATGTTTGGGGGTTTTTGTTTGTTTTGGGTTTTTTTTGTTGGTTTTTTTTTGTTGTTGTCTTTTTGTTGTTTTTGTTGTGGTTGGTTGGTTGGTTGGTTGGTTGGTTGGTTGGTTGGTTGGTTGGGTTTTTTTGTGGCTTTGGTCTGGCTAACCAATGTTTTTTCTCTTTTTCCTTACTGGCAATTCTATGCAAATAATTTCCCGGATAAGTAATTAAGAGACAACTTCATTGTTTTGGTGTAGCATTCTTAAAGTTGAGTGTGCGAACATTTTCCAAACACTGTTATTGTATATTGCCCCGGAGAAGTGTAAAAGGCATCATGGTAACTCTCATCTTAGAGGAATGGGTAAATGTAAGGCCATACCCCTAAGATAAGGTATGTAAGAAATGTAAAGTGCTTGAATACTAAAGGAATCTACAAAAATACATTGTTGGTACAGTTTAAAGCTTTTAAAAATAATCTAGTTTCTGTAATTATAAGAGTAAGAGCTAAACTAGGCAGCGACAGTTTATTTCTAATGCATTTTACGGTTTCCTTTTCCCTCTTTTAACCTTTATTCAATAAATGTCTTTTCTTTTTATATATCTCTGTATTCTTGTATAAATATACATCAATTCAGCAAAACTAATGTATGTTATTTGCTACCAAAGGCAAAATGTATGTTTCACAAGTGCATAGTAGTATGGAAACACTCTTGCAGGATTTTCTCCTCCTAGAAATTAATTCCCTAGTTGCAATAAATTCTGGAAGCATGATAGGACAAACAATACAGTATTTCATTATGTTTATTTTCTTCTCCCAAAAGCACATTTTTAACTTACATTCTGTTGCTTTTGGAATACTTAACTACCTTAACAAAACATAAAACACTCAATAGCCTTTGGAAAAAAGTGACAAAATCACCTTGTGATTTGAAAGTACAGCAATTAAATCATTACTAAATCAAAGATTTGATCTTCTCCTGCCTCTAATGTAATACTGATAGTCACAGGAGTGAAACTCTTCTGATAAATTCATCTACCTATTAAAAACAGATGATCCGGATGTCTACTAAAATATCATGTAATAGAGTTAACTTTAAAATGCTTTTAGTCTAAATAAATACAGTGTCTCACTGAAAAGAAGGAAAAGAAGAAAACTAGTGGAAATATTTCCAAGGAAATGAAGAACCAGATTTTGCAAAGAAATAAATAATCTAATATTGGCATCCAGTGAGAATTTTAAATTAAAATACTTGATTCTTTTAAGTTCGGCACTGCATCAGCTAACTCTCAGCTATCCATTTTCCAAAAAGGAATTCCTACAACCAGGTTAGTTTTCCAAATATACTGGACCATTCATGCAGAGTGCTGTCAGTCCTCACAATGCAATTCATATTCAAAGCCCCTGCATCAAATGTCTAAATTGTCTTATCTGGACACAAGAACAGGTGTTAGGTAGAGGAGGCGTTCAGTTTCGCTTGCCTGAGGCTGACTTTATTGCCTTTCAAGACCTTGAAGGATTTGTTAGATTAGTTTAGCATTCACACAGCTGAACACACAAGGAGAAAGTTTCTGTTTTCTTTTAAAAATTTAGAGGGATGAAAGTGCAGTTTTGCAGAATGAGCTAGTGTTAGGTCATTCTCACACGCATTTCAGTGCTCTTCTTTTTGTTAGTATGTTAAATAGAGTCTGTCATTTCCTGGAATGTCTAATGATTAGACTTCAGGTAATTTTCCTCTCAAAGATGTGCCGCTGTGCAGAAATAACTTAAGGCTCATCAGACCATAACTTTCTCGCTCAATGAGTAGAGCACTTACCTGAGGGAAGGATAGACTCAGATTTGAATTTCTCCCTCAAGCTAGTTGTGAAGTTTTTCTTCAAATAAACATTCAATAAAAGACTGAAATGCGCTTGTTCAAAAGATGAAAAGCTAAGACTCCTACAATGAGACCAAGAGCCCCCCTGTCAGACTGAAGCAGGTCCTTGTTGCTAAGCAGCTCAAGGCATTCCAGCCAGGGAGATGGTAATTCTTGGTCCGTGCTTTCTAAAGTTGAGGAAAATAATGAAGTTTGGTTTTCTTCTGCCAGATCAAATTCTCCTGCTAGAACTTTTTTCAAACAAAGAAAGTGGGACCCTTATAGTTCCTCCTAGATTGTTTTGGGGTTTTTTTAATACAATGTATTAGATTTGTATGGCCAGGTTTTGGTAGCAGAGGTCTACAGGAGTGGCTTCTGTGAGAAGCCGCTGGAAGCTTCTTCCATGTCCAGCAGAGCCAACACCAGCCGGCTCTAAGATGGATGTGCCACTGGCCAAGGCTGGGAGCATCAGAAATAGTGGTAACACCTCTGGAATAACATATCTAAGAAGAAGATTAAAAAAAACCAAAACGTTATGTGCAGATGTAATTGCAGCCAGAGAAGAGCAGGGTGAGAACACGTGGAAGGAAGGACTCTGTAGGCACCAAGACAAGTGAGGAAGGAGGAGAGGGGGGTACTCCAGGTGCCAGAACTGATATCCCCCTGCAGCCTGTGGTGAGACTGTGGTGAAACAGCTGTAATCCTGCAGCCCATGGAGATCCACAGGGATGCAGAGTTCCACCTGGAGCCTGTGGCCAGATCAGATGGATGTCTGAGAGGAGGCTGTGACCTGATGGGAGGATCATGGAGAGAGGAGCTCATGCTGGAGCAGGTGTCCTGGCAGGATTTGTGACCCTGTGGAGGAATGATGCTACAGAAGCCTGTCCTTGAAGTACTCTCTGTTCACAGAGATCTGTTCTTAGTGGGATAGACTCACACTGGAGTTAATGAAGAACTGTCTCGCACGGAAGGAGCAGGGCATGGACTTCTCTGCCTGAGCAGCAGGAGAAGCCATGGTGCTGAACTGACTGTGGCCCACATTCCCTGTATCCCTGCACCGCTGGTGGGTAAGAGGCAGACCTGGGAAGGAGGGAGCAGTGGGGTGGTGGTGTTTTTAAGATCTTATTTTACTTCACATTATCCTGTTCTGATTTTGCTAGTAGTAAACTCAGTTAATACCTCAAATTCAAGTCTGTTTTGTCTCTGATGGTATTTGGGGAGTGATCTCTCCCAGTCCTTATCTTAACCTATAAATCCTTTGTCATATTTTCTCTCCCTTGTGGGAGGGATAAATTTTCTTCCAATTGTGGAGGGGAGTGATAGAGAGGGCCTCAGCCCACTACCTACAAATATCTTTAGCTGCATATTTTATCTGACGCTCAGTGAATTTAAGATGCTATAGCTGTTCTCAAACCAGGTTAACTACTCAGCCTTTCAGAGGGAAAGAAAGTAGACTGCATAATTTGAAAATCACAGTTCTCCAAAAATTATGGTATTCAGACAGGGAAATGATCATTGTATGCTGTCCTTGAGAAAGTGCTAATGGATAAAGCTTGAAACTAAAGAACTTGTGGACTTTTAGACCATAAAGGTTTCTATTTAAGTATTCTTAGCTTCTTTCTGCTGGTCTTGGGCTACATAGCTTATTGCCTTTGACTTTAGCAATATTCAAGGGCACTTAAAAGAGTAAGAATTTGTCAATACCACACACGTGTTTCTTGTAATTCAATTATGACAGTGTATCTCCTTAATTTCAGTGTGGTAATCAGTAGCAGGGTTTTGCTGAGATTTCTTTATAAATAATTTTGTTATTTATATCAAAATAAGTAATAGGACTTATTTTGCAATTAGGTATAGCTGTAGAATTAGGTATAGTTGTAGCAATTAGTTACAGTTGTAGAATTCTATTTTCCACTTCAAAAATTATAGCTGCACACAGCTCACATCTGCAGAATGCAATGGCTTCCTTCCAAGCTGTGCTTGAGTTTCCTGCAGGACAATAGATGCAGTGAACAAGCAATGCCTAAAGGCGTTAGCACAGAGTTCAGGACTAAAGTTCAGAGGTCATTCTAAAGATGCTCTCCAGAAGCAGTAAGCTTAGATACTATTAACTACAAAAAGCTTCTACTAAGCCTATTTTGATATATTTGTCATCAGCTCTATGGTCTGACCCTTCTCAGAAAATTTGACAAGCTTTCACTTGGACACAATATTTATGAGACTAAAATTTCTCGCTTGATGATCTAATACTATTTGGCTTGGGAAATAAAGAGCTAGGGGAAAGAAAAATCTGAAAAGTAGAAAATTTTTCATTCTAAATTGAATTAGAAAGAAAGATAGGTTCTATGCATAGTATTATCCCAGACATAAATAAATGAAAGTGAAAAATTCTGAAACTGATGTAATTGCAGAACTCTATTACTTCAAATATTTAGGTAAATCCTGCTATTTTTTTTGTCTTTTAGTTGTAACCACCAATAAAAAGTGATTACTATGACTATTGTATTTAGTCCTTAATTTTGTACATAGTGTTTTTGGCCCCAAATTGGCATTTTGATCATTAAGATGAAGTTAATAAACATAGTCTTCTTTCATTTGGAGAGCTGTAAAAGGAATGCCCAAATGTAAGATGTAAAATCATGATGCAGGAAGCAGGGGATCCTCTTGTGTGAACAGGATCTTACAGGAACAGTTAAAATGCTGTACTTCAGAACCGTATGGTTTCTGTCACAAGCACAGAAATTAATGTAGCACATGCTTTGGAGACTCTAAGACATTGAGTCTGTCTCCAGACAGAAGAAAATTAACAAAGGACAAGATATATCTTACTCCATAAATCTGCCACTGCAGTTATTTCAAGACAAAGCTTTGGATCAGGTACCACTGGACACAGTATGGCTCTAAAATATTGATCAATTGTATCAAACTTCCTATTTTAAATTTTAAATATTTTAATGTAAATTATCTAAAGCTGGAATCCCCAAAGTAAAAGCACCTGAAATCACCCATGGAAACTCAAAAGAACAGAGCATTATTAAGGACAACAATTTCAAAAAGTAGCTATATATTTTTAAATTTTTTGGATTTCTAGACGATAATGAAAATACTCTGTCCAGCTATCAAAGACTCACTTCAAGACATAAACCCAACAGCAAGGAGCATAGCAGTAATTAGAACTATTAGAGATGTTTCAGTTTGCCCCTGCATTTCCAACTGTACACAAAGCTCCTGCTGTGGAGTAATGTCTGGGTGAAGACCTAGGTAATACATGACTGAATTACAACGGAAAAAATGTTTCCTATTGCCTTAAAACAGCAACACCTCTATTGCCTATGAAATACCATATATGCCACAGAAGAGTCAATGTATAGGTGGCTAGCTTTTAATAATATTTTATGATATTGCATGTCATGTTATAAGAAGAAATTTTCAAATGTTTTTTCTTGAGATAGGAACATACCTTTTTATTTATCACAATTTATAAACTCTTTGTAACTTTCTAGAGTAATGTGCAATTAGCGGGTTGTGAGGTAAGGTTTCTACCCTTAAGAGGAAGGGAACACCCAAGTTTTGTAGGCACTCCTAGTCAAAAGGAATGATGGAAGTCAGAGATGCACAAAAATACACAGGGTTCTATTAGCAAGTTACACACTTGGCATGGAAACAGGTATGTTAGTCCTTATATAAAATTATATTGATAATAAAAGAATTTTAAAAAAGAAAAAGAAAAAAAAGAAAAGCTATAAGATATTGTTTGAGAAATCACTAGCACCATCTCTGGGAAATGAGAGAAAAAAATATTAGAAAGCACAAAACTGCTATTTTTATTACAAACTTTGCTTTTTTGTACATCAGATAACTTCAAGGAAGTCAGAAGATTACTGTTGCTTTCTTTCTGCTTTTTTATCAACAAATAAAAGTAGCTGTGATATATTTACTCATCAGCCATTCTTGTAGTCTTCTGTTTAGTTTTTCAATTTTATGTACTTACATTCAATTTTGAAAAAAGCTGCAGAATGATTTTTGCGTGAAAAATGAAAGAATCTACAATAAGCAAAAATTCTGTTACCTGCAAAATGTATGTTAACTGACTTTTTTTTTTAAATAAGAGCACCTTATAAAGAGAAAAACATTTTTAAGAGCTGCATTAGGCTAAAATTAAGATCTACACCACATGTACATTTAGTCTCTATATACAAAAGAAACCATATATAGATTAATTTTTTAGCTTTTTTGAACTGGAAGTGACAACTATCATCAATATTAGACTTAGTTTGTTCACACGGCTTAGGGTCACTATCCACACTGTGCAGTGATAAATGTGATGGTCTAACCCTAGGTGGACAATAGGAGCACAGTGTTGTCATGTGTATATTGGATATTAAACTCCAGGTTCAAGGGGATGTCAGAGATCCAAACATTTATTTAGGCATCTAGATTTAAAGGGAAGGCTGTAGGAGAGAAGAAAGCTGCCTGCTATCACTACTTACTTTCTATTGTAAGGAGATGATAGCAATTATTAAATGAAGGGAAAGAGAGAATTGTTATAATGGCTTTTGCTATTTCTTTGGGTTTAAGATCTCATCTTGAGAAGAAGTGATAACACTTCATGAAAAAATCTATGATTTTGTAATACTTATTATAATATCCCTCTGGCAGACTTTATTGCTGTTGGCACTGAATCAAATACGAGCAGTCTGGCCTTACCATTTCTTTGCTCCTTTCCTAACAATTTGTTCCTGCTGCTTTTCAAGATACTGCACCGCAAAATTCACAAAATCTGTACTGCTACTCACATATCCTTTAAAGCTGGATCTACTGTTCAGACTGAAGTGACAGAGAGTGCTATGTACTTTGAATCTTAATGTAACAAAGCTAATAAAGTCAGTTCTATTATTTCAAGACACAAGTAGTGATGTAGAAGGTCACTGTACACATGAAGTTCCTCTTTGGTAGCTGAATATGGAGGAGTACTAATAAGAACTGGGATTGCTGTGTCTCACCACTGCTCCTATATTCTACCTGAGGGACATTATGTGAAGCAAATCAGCCAAGATAAGATTTTGTGTGCATGCAATGTGTATGCAGGAGCAAAAATTATAAATTCATTCAAATATACAATATTCAGAGAAGCAATAAAACAGCTAATATTGAAAAGGAAAACACAGTGCTATACAGTGAACAATACTCTGTGGCAGTTCACTCTATGATCATATTACCTATATAATTCTGCCAAGGTCAATGAGAACTTGAGCTATGTGCTGCATAAATGCTGGAAATGTAAGTTAAACTTTCTCCTGGGTCAACTACTATCATTTTTATGCTTCTTCATGAATTTGATCTGTGAATGAGCATTCCTATTGTGTAGTACTTTCCCCTTGGCTGAATCTGTGGGTCAGTTTCAGCTTGTACCTTTTCTCACAGCACGGAGATCTGTCCACATTTCTTGGTCTATAATAAAGAAAACCCACGAAAACCCCAAACCTGCTGTACTGGTGAATGTGAAGTTGATAGTGAGAATAGAGTGCACATTTTGTACTGTTGTCATTCAGAACACTTTTATGGTTCTGGATTCTTCTGATAAAGTCAAGGAGAAGGTCACTGCCCCTTCCATTTTCCTATACTAGACCTATTTTTTTCCTAAAGAGGGTGTACAAGTTTACTGGTCTGTATCCTAGCACCCATTCATTGCTTTTCTGGATACAGAGGTATGCTTGGGATTTTTTGGAAGGTTTGACAAATGGAAATACAGCTGCCTTCAGCACTTGGCATCTAAGAGAACAAGATAGTGATTCACTTCCTGAACTCTATCAATATTTGGTGGCAGGGTCTTGTGCTTTCTTCTGACTTCTGGGCAATGGTTTCTGTCTGCCAGTAGCTTCGAGAGGAAAGAGAAACTTCTTCAGCCTAGGGAAACGTCTCATTTTATCTCTTTTTTCTTTCCTATATGACTGAGAATTAGAAAAAATTGTCATCTAGGAATCTGTGGTATCTCTGGTATGCAATTATGAGTGAAATATGTTGTAAAGCAGCTGCAAATTCAAAGTGATCATCACATTTTGCGGTTTGTGTATGGTCAGTGTGAAATAATAGTAGTGATCTGCTAATAAATAGGAGATATTCTACAGAAATACATCAGAGTGGCCTTCAGACACAGATATCCCAGCAATTTTCTGTGTGGACATGGGAGCTGCCTTTGCTGATGCTGACATTTTGCAGAACCAATTGAGAAATAATGTCCTGCTGGAGAAGTTACATTAACACTTTCTTTTAGTTGCCCGCATCAGCACTGCCATAGACAAAGGTTGTCAGGCAAAGGGTTCTTGAAAAAAAAAAATCATAGTAGCATTAACATTTGCACAGGTGAAAAATGAAATGTAAAAATAAACACTAAAAAAGCACTCTCAAGTACCAGCTCCTCTATTTACAGGTCAAATGTGAAGAATGTACACGAGTTTTTTAGAATTCCATTTTCAAGGTTTTTTTTTTCATTGTATTATACATCTAAATACATCAGCAGTTCACTGAATATCACCAAGGTCACTTGCTCAGTTCAATTAATATTTGTTAATATTCCCCTACTATCCTTTTATCACTCAATACTGTTATCATAGATATTGAGACACTTGATAGAAAGGTCATTTGATTTTGGAACTTGCATATTTTAGTGCACTGAGTGTTCCTATGAATCAAATAATTAATGTGGTCTGTAAGCTTAATGTGAATGCAAACTGCAGCGTCCTGGCTTGTTTCTAATCAGCATTAGAGATGTGCCAAACTGTCAACAGCTCATGAGCAATATGAACACTACAGTTCTTCACACCCCTTTGAGTTCATATCAATCATTTGAAAATAACATTTTTTTCGGGGTTAGCTGTCACTATCAATTTGAATAGTAGCTGTTCAGCTGGAATTTGTCCAAATTTTCAGCAAGCCATTTGGTACATTATGTCATGAAGCAAACAACTTGCAAAAGCAGATTCTTTTCATGATGCTTGTAGGACAGAAATGCATGCTTAAGCATTTCGAGCTTCCTTTGCCAGGTGAGGCTCAGCTTTCATCTGTAAAATCTAGAGATTATTTAAAGAAAAGCAACTTCTGAGACTTTATCTAGTATATTATGATGCCCAGAATTTTAAATGTTTTCTTCACTAAATATTTTGATAGAATTAACAAGATAATAATCAAACGAGAGCTCTTTAAAATGATATATATTCCTTCATCTTGTGCAACATGTAGTTTGTAAATTATTTTAAAAATCCATTTACCAGCTACTTATACTACTCCCCAAGAACTCATTACTGGTCACTGAACTTTTATATTCTGCATATATTTTATGTTCGAGGAAATTAGATATATTCTAATAAATTTAAGGCAAAATGGAACCTTTTCCTGCTCTTTGCTTAATACCATGGGCCTTTTCCTTTTTTCATTTCCCTGGCTCTAGTACATGTTAAGTTACTGTCGATAAAACTATGCGGAAAGAATCAAAATATTTACCCTTGAAGCATACCAGGACAGACATTTTACACCTTTCCAAGAGACAAATCAAGAAAAAATATTAAACTGATAAATTTTCTTGCAAAAATTATAACATTTGTTTATCTGTGTCTTAGAGAACAATCTTCTAAGCTTTTCTAACAAAATGTTTTCATGACCTCTGTGGCATTTCTGATGGACCACAGAAACAAACCATAGGCATCACACTTTTTCCTTCTTTATCAGCAATGAAACAGGGATGTGGGCAATGCAAAAAAGCTTTTGAGGCTTTATATCCATGCTCATTTAATTTTTTTTTCTAGCTCTCTAATCTAAAAAGCCTGAAGAATCTTGTAAATACTTTAATGACATGAAAAGTATGTCTTGTTTGTCCCTTGATACCTCATGAATATGTGAGCTAACTTCTAATTAATTAATTTGATCTTTTTTGTTATAAAATCTATTTTAGCAAAGTTTTAGAAGAAACCAGCACTAAGAAGCATAGCCCTTTCTATTAAGCCCTTTTGAAAAGGAAAGGAAAAAGAAAGGTAAAAAATAAAAAAGAAAGAAAAGATACTCATTAAAACTACTAAACTTCAATGAATCTGATAATACATTGCTTGATTATATGAATTTATGAAAATTGGGTTGTACTTGGGCATTGTCTTTTAATAAGCAGTCAAGTATTGATTATGCAATACTTGTGAATTCCAATCTCTGATTTACCCAATAAGAATGGATGCAGAGTGAAGCGCAGAATCAGAATTGAAGTTTATTTTTTATTGTCTCTATACTAATATCTAATTTCCTACTTGACCATATCAAAAGGTTTTCTGAGCACTTATGCTTCTCTCTGAGTACAACATGAAAAAAGACTATCTAAGAAATTATCCCACTACAAACTTCTAAGCAAAACTATTATACACCAAGAGATATTGAAACACAAGTCATAACTCCTATTGTAAAAATATTTCACCAAGCTTTTATCTGGTTTTATCTGATTTTGAAAGTGGGAGCACCAAAATAAATGTAGAAAACAAGGTATATGATAAAGCATCTAATTAATCAGGTGTTCAAAAATAAGGATCATTAAGTATGCGCATAATAAAGTACATTTTCTCCTCTCAACTCTGTCCTCTTTGCTTATGAAAATGTCTTAATATATTCATGTCAATCTATTATTGATTTAATAGAATTATGTTATATTTTCAATAAATATTACAGTGATTGCTAAGTGTGACACCTTAAGGCAAAACCTCCTTGCATTCTAGCTATTAGATATGATTTGTATATCATCAATTATTGATTTACTGTTCCATCTAGATAGTGCAATAGTTGATTTGAAATCTAGCAACCATTATGAAATTTATTACTGTCAAGAGAATACAATAAGTAATAGGAAACAGCTTAGTCAAATAAAAGAAATACAGTCTGCACTTCTTCACTAAGTGAAAATTCCTGTAACTGCTCTTAGGGCAGTGGTGAGCCATGTGATGCAGTAAGGTCATACAAGATAGCATCATCCCAAACAGCTGGATGGGTATCTGAATATTATAAACTAGCAAAATGTCTGTGCTTGCTGTAAGGCCTGAATTTAAACATAATGTGAAATTACAGGAAACTCAGCAAATGTGTGACAAAAAAAAGTTAGCTATTTAAAATACTCTGAAACAAAGAGCATGTTAGAAAAAGCAGCAGGACAGTTTAAGATTAAATTCTGAGCCCTGTAAATTCTCAAACAGGAAAACATTAGTAGCTGGCAAAACCATTCAAATTTTCCACTGCTAGTCTGCATCTTTGTTTTGAACAGTTCTGGAGATTTTGTTGTGCCCTTCAGGTACTGGCAGCCTCTCAGAAGAGACACGAAGAGGAAAATCCTAGGGCCACATAAGTTTTCCAGGGGATGCCTTCCAGCATTTGAAAATGTGGAATTGCTGTGACCCGGGTTCTGTCCTGGTTCTTTCTTGTGGGAAAATAATTGTGTGCTAAAGACATACAGTACTGTATGTGGAAACTGTGACAATCTTGACACATTGTTCCACTTCTGCCTTTTGTATTTTTGATGATGAGGCTAAATAACACTGTATTTTGAAAAATTCAATATTGCCCTGAATTTCTTGCTACGAATACTAGTATTAGTCTGTCTCTGTAGGCGCTCTGCATGCAGAATGCCTTCTGAAATAATAGAAATAATTGTTCAGAATTGCATTCCAGTGAAGTGTCTAAGACTTTCACAGTGCGTCTCTTAGTCAGAATGGATTTTTACTGCGAGTAAAAGCTGGGTGACCATACTCTGTAAGGGTATTTTGTTATTTCATACAGTTTATCATTTCATGCAAAGTTGCTAGAGGTATTTTAAAACAGCTAAAATTCTTTAAAATCTCACTGTTTTTTCAAGGTTAGAAAGATATCTTTGTAAAATACTGTCCTGGTTCAGGGCTTCATAAAGTCAACCCAGGATAGATACCAGACTAGATTAAAAAAACCCGCAAAAACCAAAAACCCCCCAAACCCTAAAGGCATTCTTTAGATTCTCTGTGTAACATAACTAATCCTTTGTCTGCTCTTTTAAGTACATTTATGAAATAGAACCTTGACTCACTGAGAATAACTGCATTTTTATAAATACCTTAGTGTGTGATCAACTGGAAAAGATCACTGCAAGTTTCAGAGGACTCCTCTCGGCCAAAGGATCTCTTCATGCCATGGCAATTAACTCTCTGTTCTTAGAGCATCTTCACATCACTGTGATTAAACCTGAAAACAGCATAGTTCTAATCTTAGAATAAGGAAATAAACTAATGACACTAGGAAAACAGTTTATTAGTAAAAGGGGAGGTTGTACTAACATACCTTCTGTAGTTTTATAGCAACAGAACAGTTAAAAATTTGGGTAGATTAGTACTATTGTACACATCATGCTAGTGTGCATTATTCAATTTTGTTATACACCTGAAATGTAAGAAATTTTTTGTCAAATATAGGAATTAGCCTTCTCCTAATGATGATCAACAGCTCCCACACCCTAATTTTTGTAAGATTCTGCCTCAAGGGAGAATAACTAGAGAATAACTCTCTGCAATAACTAGATTCCAGGAAGTTTTTGGTATTTCAGTGCAGACGTGTTGATTACAATAGCTTAGTATAATCAGGTGCTGTAGTGTAATAAGGGTTTTAAACATCATAGCTTGTAACAGATCCCTTTCTTTCACAAACTATTAAAAGCAAAGACTGCTTACTTTCCATCTTTTAATTCTTGTCATGTTGGCTTTCAACACTTTTCTCTTTGCTTGGTTTTGTTTTTTTTTATTGTTGTGGTAGGACTTTTTTGTTGGTTTTTTTTTTTTTCTTTTTTTAAAGATTATTCATGCTCTTAACACATTGACAGTTATATTTCTACATATGTGCCTGAATCACTATTTCACATAATTATATGAGATATGGCTTGGCCTATTCTTGTCAGTCATCCAGTTTTGCTGTCTCTGGCAACATTTCTGAACTGGTCATTCCTGCTCTAATCACGCCATGCCAACATTTTCCAAAATGCTGCAAGGATGTGTCCAGTTTTCTCTCTGTGGCTGATCTGCTGATACCTTGTAGTTTACTTTTCTAAACTTTAGTCTGTTGTTTTACTGATGCACCTGCCTGTTTATCTAGCCTGGCTGATTTTTTTTTTTTTTTCCATTTGCCTTGGTATTTTCTATTTGTTCACTTGTTGCATTGCATCTGTAGATGCAGTGCTGAAAGATCAGATTTGACCCTCAGATGATGACATAGGAGACCAGCTACATGGCCCTGTAAGTTAATGGGTACCAGAGGTGAAAACTTCCAATCAGGGATTTCTCATATTAATCAAATACTCAGTAGCTGTCTTTATTGGAGAAAGATCAAATACACAGTAACAACTGATGGAGAATCTTCGCTGCTTTTGCTTAAAGTGATGCGAAAAAATGTGCTTCATTTATGAAATGAAATTTACAAAAACATCCTATATATAAAAAGAAAAGAGAAATCTTTCTGTTTCAGGACAGCTGAAGGTGTTTGGTAACTTCCTGAATGGTGATACACACAAAATGCTTTGAGAACTCGGCATGAGTTAGGGAGTTACATTTTAGTAAAAGCAGCTCTACTATTAAAAATTGTTTTGTGCTCAGAAACTGCAATTTCCACAAATGCAATAAATATTCATAATTACACATTAAAACAAAAAATAAATACACTATCAGTTTCTTGCCTGTGTTCACTGTTATCTCTTGTTTCTTGTGCAGTTTATATTTCATGATAAATTCCTGATACGCTGCAGGGTTACCAACATCATCTTTAATGTAACATTTCTCTTTGAAGGACTGAAACCAAGTCATATCTCCAGGGCTTCATAAATCTTAGTTTTCACTTGGAATGTAGAAACAAGAAAAAGTATAAAACAATATTTAAGCTTCAGACTAGACTAATTTTCAATATGAAATTGGATTGTTATGACAGCAAATAAATGAGCAGACAAGAGTAAAGATTCTCCAATTTACAAAACCCTACAAGAAAGAGAAAATAGGTAACCCTGGAACCCCAGGGATATTCATGATAGAGCAGTGTCCAGAAAACTGAAATGACCCACATGGATTTATTAATCTTTTTAAGGTGCATGTCTATACAAGTGAAAAGTGTCAGGGTTCAAATACTCTGTTTAAAAGTCTAATGTAGAATATAAATAACATCTTTTATGTGTCATATCAATGCATGATATGATTTTCACAGGTCAGAAGTAATTTTGTTAAAAATATAAAATATCTGTCAGAGAGTTTTTAAGAATTAGGTGGTTTTAGATGGTGTTCACTAATTGCAGACACCATGGTGATAAATTTAAGGCATTAAAGCACAGCAGGAGTCTTCTGAGACACAACATTTTCTGTAAGGCCTTTGAACAACTTCACTAGTTTAGAAGCTCTTGGAAAGTCAAGAAAAATAAAGGAAAACAAATCTTCAAATTGCTCAGGCCCCCAAAGTTCTGTCATGTTCTTTTTCAGAGACCCTCTAGGGTTTCCAGCAGACAACAAAAGCGGACAGACTCACAATCATCAAAAGGAAGGCTAGAAAAATCATCTTTTTGATAAGATAAGAAATATGTTTATGTTTGTTTAAAGTATTTGTATATGACTTAGTGGGAATACTTCTAATAATGGTGTGTGAAAAAGTATGTGTGTGATGGGGATGGTGTAGGCTTTTGTGAATCACTATGAAAAAACCACTGTATTTGGCCTCATTTTGTACTGCTGGAGATTGCTTTCTTAATTTGTCTACCACTGTAAAAAAAATAAAATCATGAAGAACTAAGGTGGTTTTATTTATGTTAACCACCTCCGAGTTTAACGGCTCATTGACAAAGTAGCATGCACAAGTCCAATTTTCACACCTGCCTAGAGATAATTGGAAGCTCTTTGCCTGCATTATTTCAATCATTTACTTTCCACCACGCTGAATTATTTATTTGGATTGAAAAAAGCATTGAGAGTTCTAAAAGGTTCCTATAAATTTTCTTCAGACCACATGGAAAGGTAGTATTGATTCTAAATTCTAAATACTGCGAAGAGGAGAAATTAAAAGATTTTCCTTTACAATGATAATTAAAGTGGAAATATTCAGTTTGTCTAAAAGGAAAAATTGCAACTAATATAGGAAGATATATTAGTTCAGTGGCAATTTTTTTTTTTTTGCAGTGAACTAAAGCAAAAAAACAAAAACAAAGTGGACAAGTACAGTAACATCATCCAGGAGCCAATAAAAATAAGAAATTGCTCAGCTGGATGGAATGTTGGTTTTTATTTTAGATATAACAACTATTTTTAAGACTACAATTTTAAAATCAAACATATTTATTAGTCTATGTTAAGGATCTGAACTAAATGTTAAAAAGAAAAAAAAAACAAACCAAATCCAATCAACAAAAAAACCAATGAAGTGAATGAAGAAAAGAATACAAAAGAAACAGTAACAGATTTTGAGAAGCTATTTCGAACTCAAATGACTCAATTTGGATTGGAATGCTACCCATATGATCTGCAGGGTGTCTGTGAGAAACAGAGCAACAGCTGAATAGGAAATGGCATCTGTGGCTGAGGGAAAGGCTTGGCAAGAAAAACAAACAAACAAACAAAAAGGTTAAAAAATGCTAAATGGCCATAAAATTACATTCTTCTCTGAAGCATTGGGATAGTCTAATTCTTTAATTTTATTTTCTGCTTTTAAGTAAAGACTGCTAGATAAAAAGAGATTTAAACTGCTCTTTCCCATGAAAAGTAAGATCCTAACATTTTCTGTGAGTGCTTTTTAAGTTCTATTTTATGCCTGGTAAAGTACACCAGTAAGGAACACAGTTCTGTGGCTTGAGAATACAACACGCAGAAACGTAAATATTTAAATTGTAGACTGTGTCACCACATCATTGTGGATGTGTAGAATGCTGGTAAGGAAGACCAAGCAAAATCAGATAAATGGAAGTGTATATAAAGGAGGAATGTAGCAATTATTATTCCTGACTCAGTTTTAAAAATCAGTGCAATGTAGGTAATTCTAAGCTGACACAAGGTCCTCTGAGAAGAACACAGTACTTTTCAAACATCCTGAAAATCTAACATGAAAACCAACCAACAAATCCAACAACAAAAAAACAAGAAACAAAAATTTCTAGTAAACATACCAGCACCAGCAAAAATTTAAAGCTGGTCATCAACCAATGCTGGGAAATTATATTCTCTTATTTCTTTGAAGTTCAGCAATTTTGACCATGAAGGGTAGATAGCGGTCTTTACCCATTGCAGCAGCAGAGCCCTGAACAGAATGTGAGGAGACCACAGATTTGTTACAGAGGCCAGGCAGAAATAAATTGTAACAGCAGCAGTATGATATAATGAAAGCTCACACAAAATCCTATGTGTGTGGGGGATATATCTCACCTAAATTCAGCCAGCTGCTTAGGATGGGGAAGGCAGAGAGTGCTCATTCAATCCACATATCAGAGGTGTCTATATTGGCATTTTACTTCAATCTCTGGAGAGACCTATTGCCTTAGAATAACTAGAGCAATTGTACAGACTAAATAGATAGCATTTTTTAGTGAGATTCAAAACACACTCAGTTTTTCACTAATAAAAAAGGTTTGAATTGTTAAAATGTTATTTAGTCTTCTGCAGTATTATATAAAAAATATAAACATAAATAGATACAATATGGACAAAGCAGCACAGACACCTGAGTGTGTCTATTGAGGCCGTAAATGAATACAGCTTTTTTAGCCTTATCTTTCTTTTGATGACGTGCAAATATTGCAAGAACAACATATGTGATCCAACAGCAAACGCTCGTCTGCATTAACCATGACTGTGAAAACTTGCACAGAGCCCGAAAAGAAATGCTAATTGTATGAAAAATGCAATACTCCTACAAAGCAAAAGAACTAAAAAGCAAAGCTATAGTGTCAATAAGTTGGGATTATACTGACCAATGCTGAAAAATTGCTGTTTTAACCCCAGCCAGCATCTGAGTACCAGGCAGCGACTCACGTCCCTCTGGTGCAGTGGGGGAGAGAATCGGAAATGTGAGAAAACCTGTGGGATGAGATAGAGATGAAGCAAAAGTCACACGTACAGACAGAGCAAAACGAATTCATTCATCCCTTTTCACCAGCAGAAAGGTGTTCAGCCATTTCCAGGAAAACCAGGTTCCCGAATAACAGTTATTAGGGAAGGCAAACACCATCCCCGCAGACATTCCCCTTTCCATCTTCTTCCCCTTGATTTTGCATGCTGAGCATGGTGCCACGTGGTATGGGATGCCAGTTTGGTCAGTGTGTTCAGCTGGCCTGGCTTTGTCCCTTCCTGATTCCTGTGTACCCCCAGCCTTGTTGCTGGTAGGGTGGAGTGAAGGGCAGAAAAGTCCTTGATGCTGTATAAACACTGATCAGAAATAGCAAAAACATCCCTCAACTGCTGACACTATTTACAGCACAAATCCAAAACATTGCCTCATACTAACTCCTAAGAAGAAAAGTAACTCTACCCCAGCCCAAACCAGTACACAAGTGTAGAATCTAAGTGGTTAAAGAAATGCTCTTTGTAGAAATGTGAAATATGTCACACATGACAAGTTTCTTATCAACATAGAGACAAAAGCACTTAATGAGACAATATCCTGACAATACCATGTCTATAAATAAATAAGTAGCTAATTCATAAGCTTAGATTACAGATTTTAACAAAAGAAAATTGCTTTGCTCTTCTTCTAGGTGCAATAGTGCACCTAAAATTTCTAACTGACAGAAAACACTGACAATAATGACAGGAGTTAAAACTTTCAGTTCAGTGAGAGTGTTTGAGGCCTGAAATCATGTTATTTGGTCCATGCTTAACATAGTAGAGCAAGCTCCCAGTTCCCTGTTTGTTGGTGGTATGACAATCAATTAAGAGGGCTGGGAAAGCACAGCCTGTTGCAGACAGCAATGGTTTAACCGTATGTGATGAATGACTGTGTAAAAATGTTAGTGATGGCATTAAAATCTGAGCAGGAAAAAAGAAATCCAATTAATTTAATTCATGAAGTTTGTAGGAAAAAATAATCTCAAAAAAAGGCTGTAGGCTTCTAGCAGATGCATTACCATCTGATGGTACATGAAAGCTATGTATTCACATTACTGGAAAAATTTAGACAAAAGCTGGTGGCTGCCACATAAGTAGTGCAAATCTCTATGACTCTTACGAAAAGAATTTTAAAATAAATTTTCATAGAAAAAATATGTAAGACGTATACACTTTTTACTTTCTTCGAGATTTTAATTTCCAAACAAAAGCTTAATATTAATGGTGAGCCTAATAGGAAATGTCATCCCTTGTGGCTTTGGGGAATTTTAAATTTATTTTTGTGTATGTATTTTTTCCTACATGTTAAAATTTCCTCTTTGTATTACTTATCATTTTCCTATGAAAGAGTTAAGACTGCAGGATATTTCTTTGACATCTTGACCCCAACTATAGCTATGTTATTTTGATACTGATGCTGATACTCTGTCACTGCCATAAATAAGCCTTGTGCAGTAAAGTAGCTATATTATCTTTATTTTTAAAACAAATAAGCAAACTTACAAATAAGAGAAGGCAATTTCCTTGAAGTTGAGACAGAAAGTTTATGAATTGATTCAATTTGACTCTGAATCTTTTTAAATGCAGATCAAATTATGATATGTAACAATAGTAACTGCATAGGGTGTTTGCAAATGACTAAAGTGAAAAAAATCTTTTATGAATATTTGAGTAAATTAATATAGTAGAGAGCTCACATATAATCTATATGCATACATATCTTTATATGTGTAATCCATCAAAGATTTTAAATAGCAAAATGCATTCATAAAATTCACGAGTGCTCATTGATAATTTGCAACCACAGTAAGAGGCAAAATTCAAAGGATTCATTGTTTTCAATGAATAATTCAATGTATTCCAATTGTAAGCTCTTTAAATGAAATATTATATTATGAATAGTTTACTGCTTTGCAGCAAATTTTATTTCATTTCTTGTTTTTAACTGCCTGTAAATTAAAATTAATCCGTTTCATTTTGCAAAGCAATCAGAAAGACAAAAGTAAACAAGTTCATATTTGTCACAAGGCCCTTATGAAAAAAAGGTTTTTTAACCAGTTGCTAATAAAATTTATTCTACTGGAAAAAGCATTTATGCATTTAGTGTTTCTATTAAAAAAAAAAAGTAAAAAAAGTGAAGCTCCTTCATATTATTGCTTGTACATGAAATAAGCCTAACCTGCTGAGTTTTTTAATTAAAGTTTTATAGTTTGTTTGGTTTTGATTTTCAGTTTTTACTTTCTAATTTATGGAAAGGTTCCATAAATTGTATTCTGTAGCTGCTATGTACATAATAATAAAATTAGAATTATTGGTTTTCAAATGGAAGTAAGAAACCCAAAAACTCCAGCTCTAATACAGAGAAATTGTAAAATTTAATTTAGAAGAGTGTATCTAATTTATTCTGAACTTGTCATTTTACTCTTTTTTTCTACCATATTCTGTAGTTTCCTGATAAGTAACCGTAATTTTGCTCAGTTCATTTGAAGAAGAGAAGATCCAAAACAAATTTTTCATTATTTTTTTCATTCTATACTGCCCTGTAAAATTCTGCAGTCACAGTAATAATATTATATTTTCATTATATACTAAACAACTTACTACAATGTTTTTCTTGAAATAGATATGGTAGGCATTCAAGTGGACTCTTTTGTGGGTTTTTTTTTTGTGGGTTTGTTTGGTTTTGGTTTTTTTTGGGGGTGGTTTTTTTGTTGATTTTTTTCTCTGGTTTTGTTGAGTAAGGAAAATGAAACTTGGTTTGAAACAGAACCTCCAGCTGGAGCACTCTTCAGAGTCTCAGTCCATGATATATGGGGTGGCAGCTACCTCCATCCATAATCAATAATACAGTAACAATCTCTGGTCAGAGATTATTTAAAGACACTGTTTTGTGCTCTAGTTGACTTCTTTATTAGATGGCCAAGTGTTTTCTGGAGTGGTGGAAGCACTAAGGAAAAGCCACTTATCTTTTATCATTTATCTTATATCATTTATCAATTTACCATTTATCTTTTATCAAAAGCCAATTATCTTTATTCATGCAACTTCATAGACATTCCCCAATGTGAGTCAGGCTGCAGGACAGAAAATATGAATTTGAATAAGCTAAACTGTAAAAGTGCAAAATAGAAGATGTAGCTTCTACTTTAAAAGGAAGATGCTCAAATGTTAAAACCAATGAGTGAATATTAAAAAAAGTATATGGGGAGTAAGAGGACAAAACTGTGCAATGAGGAAAAAAAAATTGGCAATTAAAACAATGTATTGTCAGTACTGGAAATCATGGATCAAGTGACTAGAACAGCAAAACTGAAAACAAATGCTTAGAACTAAATTAGACATAACAACAGCACCAAAAAATTGTTAAGAATGTTTCAAAGAAAGCTTCACTAGGACTAAGTCACCCTCAACCATCAGAGAGACTAATGAAGATGTGCATAGGCCTTAAAAAAAAAGGAAAATAGGAAAGACGGAGCCAGAGGCAAGTGTCTAGAAGATATTATGCCACTAAGTGACATCCCTGAAAGGTTTTATACAAAGATAATCTGACAAGAGTAGCAGACCAAGCAGGCTCTAAATCAGTTAATTTGAAACAAATTTTCTTGAAACTCACAGATTAAGCACCAATATCCCACTTGGAGGAAAAAATACAAAGAAAACAGAAGATACCTGCCTGTTCTGCAGTGTGCAAGACAGGAGTTGTTTACCTTGGTTCAGAATGTTGTTCAGTTGTTCGGAATAAAGTGATGTTAGTGTTAGGAAAGTGATCAGTGGGAATACAAGATAGCTAGCTCTAACATGAAAAAAATTCATTACATACCTTAAATGTTTTCTCAGTGGTAGTTGAGGCAAGTTTTCTGTTTCAGGTAAAAAAGAGACAGCTGCAGGTGGAAGCATCGATAAAATATTTTGAGCAATATATAAAAGATAGCAGTTCTGATGAAGACTTTTTAAAAGTCACATCTATGTCTATAGAATAAAAAGGAAACTTTTGGGACTTTGTAAATAAGGTGTCCACTCTCAGTAAGCCTTTAATGGAAACCCTCTAGCGCACCAGAAAAGCCATTCAAGAGAATTAGGAAAGCATTTTAAGAGACCTAGAAGAGTTTTAGCAGACAGGGGGAGCAGTATACATCAACACAACAGAGAATATATAAGCTCAGGAAAATGACATAAGTGAGCAGGAGATGTGGTCTCTGCCCTAGGCACCTCCACTGGTTTTGGCAGGATGAAATGTGATAAACTATAAAGACACACTTAAGTGAATGTGGCAAGTCTTTATCTCGATATAATTCTTCTGTGCTGACGTAAAAAGATCAAAATTTAATCCAAAAGGACCAGAAAAGTAATATCTGCTGGAACAGACTCAACAGGCTGCACATTACCCACAGGTGCAGTGTCTGTGTCTGAAACACCAGATTCTCAGTGGATTCTCAAGAACCACTGATTAGAGATGTCTAAAACTAGAGCATCTTCAGCGGTTCTCCTGTGTTTTGCAGGAGTTACAGAACCCTTTGGAAGCTTGGGGCCTCTAGAAAGTTCTGTTATTTGTGCTGAACTACCTTTGCCCCCTCCAACCTTCTGGTCCTTTGCTGAATGTAACTCAACCATTCTCAAAGATTATTACTCCTAATTTCTGGCGATCATGAGATTTTCAATGACATTGGAGAGCAGTGAATGAGTAAAGTGGGGGTAAAAAGATTGAATGGTTTATGATGAATTCCCTAAGACTCTATATATTAATTTATGTGAGGTATATTCATTCTATGGACATAGAATAATTTTAAAATGAAAACCAAAACAAGTGGTTGACATACATCTCAGCATTTAAATCATATTTTAAATCTGAATCTGGAAATCAAATTTCTCCCTTTCACTAGATATTCCTAATGTCTGTTTCATAAAGTAGATGTCTTCTGTCTCATAGACTGCTGTTTGCATTTGTGGGTGTGGGATCTCACCAAGCAGCCAAGAAACAATGAAGTACCCAATGTGTTTTTCTTGATCCAGTTTATTCTGCAGGCAGGATTATGTTAACTCACACAAATCTTAAATGCTAAAGAGGCTGCAGCAGCTACTATTCTGTCTCTTCTGAAATACAGGAGAAAAGTGGAGCTGAATTCAACTGTGATGAGATGGACAGTGTCAGATCAGCTTGTGCACTAGGCTAAATTTGTGTTAGAGTTGAGGATTAGAAAATAGAGAAACAAAATAATTAAAGGAGTTGACTTACATTTCTAATCCTTAACAATTTAGGAATTGAAAAGGATGAGAAAATACGTATGACCTTAAGCCTTTTGACACATCAAATTATGAAAAGAGTTTCATTTATATTCAACACAGATTTGCTTTCATGCACTCAACCTGCAGAAAATACTAGAAGTTATAAGGTGAGAAAAATAGCGTTTAATTTGAGCTATAACAAAACATTCCCATGAAAACCACAATGTTTTCATTTTATAATAAAACTGTACTTATGTAGTTTCTTTTCTAAACTCAATGCGTATTTATGGAAAAGCTGATGAGAAAAAATGTAGATTTTTTTTTTAATAAGGATAATTAATCAATTAATTCAAGTCTGGAAATCTTCCCAAATAAGAATCTAATATTCTCTGAATTTTTTCATGAAAGTTTAACTTCTTTAAATTATGTTGGATTGGAAAAAAAATGAAATTGCAAAGGATAAGATGGCAGCATGTTTTGACTTGTTACTTGTTTCCATTACTCCATTATTCCATATGTCATCCCTGAAATAAGATCCTAAACCAGTGATAGTAACTTGCTGGAGGGTAAACACTTATCCCACATTGTCCTGGGGACAATCTTGTTCGTGTTTATAACAGTTTAATCTATTCAACATATAAATAGATATACGTTAACAGTTAAAAGGCCAAATATGAAGACCTGACCAATGGAACTTGTTGGAGTGCAATATGTCTGGATTTGGAATATGAGTTTTTATCTACCTAGGTCTTTTTCCCTGGATAAGAAGCATCTCTTAAATGTAAAATTTGCCCAGAGTCCCTACAGAATAGAAAACAACAATTAAGCATATGTCAAAAAGCTGGGAGAGGGGGGATGCATGTGGAAGTGAAACGGCACAATAAGATTATAGGGCATGCAGACACTTAAGAAATTGAGTGTATTTGACCTTCAAAACAGTCAAAACAAGCTGTGATGGCCAAGCTGTGACATATAGTTATAGAAACAGAATAAATTCAGAATGAAAAGGAAGACAGAACAATGGAGCAGTAGATTTTGAATAGGATAGAAAGAGAATTTTAAAAAGATGGTAAAGAGAATTTTGAGATTCACATTAATAAGCAAAAATAAGTGAAAAGAGTTTCAGATCTAGAAAGGAAGGTCCTACTAACAATGTAGCTGCAGATGGCTTCACATATGACAGCTCCTTTACAAGATCCATTTTCACTGAATTGCCTGACAGCCATCTATCACTGAATAATACCTATGTGACAGGAATTGAATAGATTTTCAGAACAAATCATGTTCTTTCAAAAAACCACAGGGTTGATGCTGCTCTATATAAATTGGTCACTCATAGCTGCTGATAACTTACACTTCCCTTAAACCTGTAACAATTATGGACCTCTCTAGTGGACACTCTGTGTGTCCTTTGATGATTACAACACAGCTTGGCCCAGTATTTCTGTGGAAAGCAGTGAAAGTTATTTTAATGTCTTAGGTGACAACCAAATGGAAGTGAGCCAATTAATGTGTAACCCTTTATGTTCAACTTCCATACAAGTCTCATAACTAAAAATAATCATTTCTGTCCTGCAATGAACAGACCAACTGCTGACCATTCTACATGCATTGATAATACAATTACAGCACTGGATGGTGATACAAATCTGCTATGACGTGGTGTGCCTGATCTTAGAAAGGATCATACCTGCAATTCAGCTTTGCCCTCAGCCTGCTATTGACTGGCTGCCTTGAGGCTGAGCTCAGCAAAAAATGTAAGCCAGTTTGATAGTCCTGCTGTGAGCATCAAGACATTGCTTCAGTGGTTACGAGTTTTCCCATTCCTCTTCTGAAAGTCCCTTGAAGGCTCTCTTTCTAAACCACAACCACATACATGAGATTGGCATCCATTTTTGGGATAAAGTAGGTGATGGAGGACAGCTCTTCTCAAAGACTGGAAAAGAAACAAACAAGTGACTGACTGTCCTATATAAAAGATGAGATGATTTCCTTGAGAGTGATAAAAGGGCAGTTGTGATGGGGCTAAGTGCCAAAACACAAACTGTTCAGCATGCACTGTGGATGGCTTTGGGATGATCTGGAGATAAAGCATACAATGGAGCCTGAGTGCCTTCCACTGAAGCATCCCTTGATCTTTCTGGAACTGGATGTCTCTTTTTTTTATCAATGTCCTGTAACTTTGCTCTTCAGTATTACCTCTGCTTTTGCTCTTATCTTCCTACTTTCATTCTTTCTTCAAGGTCCTTCAAACTCTTCTATTCTTAAAATCTGGTTCCTTCTTCCCAAATAGTTCCTTCTTCCCATAGTCCTTTAGATCAGACACTCAGCTTCCAGATGTTTCCTTTCAGCTCTCTACATTTCACACATGTAGACTTTATCCTTTTCTCTACAACAGTGATTAAGTAACCATCATCATTCTTCCTAAATAAACAACAGAAAAGTTTCTTTTACTGAACTACATTCTTTTTTGTTCCAGCAGTTAGTGGAGGAGACAGTGGCTGACTCACTCAGAGAAGTCTGCATGCAGTTTTGATCTGAAATGGGTGGCAAGAACATTTCATGAGACCAAAGAAGTTAATCTGAAATTATTAAGAACTCACCGAATATGCAGTATCAGAAAGATTGAACAGGACTGGTTTGTAAAATCAAAATTAATAAAAGTAGCTACTTCTGTGTGTGACTTACTAATCCAGATGTTGTATTTCCACTGTGTAGCCCCTTGCATATTCATTCACGCCTGTAAATGGAGTAGCCAAAGCAATACTAAAGCTTATTTCATATCCATTTTGAACCCACGTAGATGGATACATTGTGGCATTAAAATGTTCGCGTATGAATATTTGCATATTGCATAAAGATGTATTTGCTTACCAAGTGATAAAAATCTGCTGAAGGCAAAAAATTAGCATAAAGAAAGTGCTTTCATACCACATACTGAAAAGACAACAGAATGTGGCATTTCCATAACGTCTAAACAGAGGATATTCTCAGGGTACTGATGCCATGAGATTAGCAGAATATTAAGGCGTGTGAAACTTATTGCAAGGTTGTTAGCAGAGTTAATAGGAACTTGGAAAACTCCATATTAATGAGTAAGGATCAATAATTAAGGTGAAGCCACCACTTTATTGATCGTAGACCACTTTCTTCTATTAAACAATAAAATAATTTAATTTAATTCGATTAGTAAGTGAGAGTGCTGAAGACAAACTAACCTGTTGGAGATTTCGACTTTATTACCACATCTGTCCAAAGGTCACACTGTTCTTAACCTGCACACTGTCTCTGTGAAGTGTTGTGTTGTGAAAATCTATTTCAAAATCTCTATGACAATCAATGTAAAAATACCTTACTCAATATTTCAATTCTAGTAATTTAAACATTTTTATACCATTCTTTAAGCAAGGATATTACCTTCCTCCTAGGAAGGCACTTGGGTTCCTTAAGAGTCTTTATCCAGTATATCTATCACTAAGAATTATCCTCATGATGATGTTCTTAACTGCATATATTCATTATTTAATAAAATAGCTATTTTTATGATGGAAATGATCAGGACATGACAAATAAATTATTCAGCATTATAAGGATATTGTCATTGGCACCAAGTGTGAGTTAAAATTTTTAAATTAGTCTGCTAGCACTTTTGACAGATCATGCATATGTTCTGTAAACTTTTTGCTTACTTTACTATTTTTACCAATTCATTAGTTTCTGTTACTAGAATGTCTTGAAGAATTGAAGAAGAATTTAATAGAAAATATAATATTTAGCTGATTCTTTAATTACATTCCAATGTTTTGAAAGAAGAAAACATTAATTTTGTAATTCAGGAATCAAGAACTTAAATTAGGAGTTAGAGAATGTTTAAAAAGGGGACAGCAGAAAAAATATAATGTTTAATTTAAAATTTTCCCTAAACCATTTTGCATATAGACATTATGCTTTATATTAGAGATTATCCTTTATGCTACACTTTATGCTTCTACTTAATTTTGCAACTGAGATAAACCACTTTTGTATTTATTTAGTGTAGAAAGATAACCAGTAAAA
>VWZV01014340.1:124492-135935 GCA_013397155.1 Irena cyanogastra
CCCGAAGAGGACAAAGAGGAGATTTGACTTCATTGTCCTACTCCTACCACAGTGGAACACAGTCAAAGATGAGATTTACAGTGGAATCACTGGATCAGCTGCACTGAACATTCTTTTGTTCTTGGTGGTCTACTGCTCTGTCAATATTGCCATTGTGCACTGCATCTGAGAAAAGCCTGGGCCAGGCTGCCTTATTTGCTAACTCTCCCTAGTGTGAGCCAGGTGCTTGAAAACTTTATAAAAAGTACAGTGAGACTTTTCTGTGTCCCTGGTGATTTGCTTTTGTCCCTGAGGCATATATATATGCCTAATAACTATATCTTGAGGTTTCTTAGAATTAAGTGGCAGCAGTAACAGTAAGGCAGCATGAGGTGTCCCACAAAAATGCTTTTAGAGTGACATCCCAGATGTACAGGGAAGTGTGGGCACACCATGAAGGGTTGTGAAGGCGCTGGAAATGACAAGAGTTTGTGGGATTTTGGAGCATTGGGAGGACCGAGATTTTCTTTTTTGTAAATAGCAAAAATTGATGCTACCAATCCATAGATGGCTCTTCAGTCCACTGTGCCAGTGTCTTCTTGGAGGGAAGGAATCCCAGTGGATATTGTGAGTGAGCTAATATTCATTCAGTGTGCATAAGGAAGCTGCAGCCTTGACCAAAACTAGGGATAAGTCCTATTGACAGTATTGACACCTCCACAGATGGAACTGTGAGTTTCTGAAAGAGGAAAAAAAAGGGGGAGAGAAATCAGAAAGCAGTGAAAAAATACTTGGGGAGCCAACAATGGGGCTGAGGAAAAGGGAAGGTAACTTTCTAATTGTGTAATTGTCTTTCTTCTTGCCTACCTCATTGCCCATCAAGAGCAATTGTACTATCAAGAAACATGTGTCCGTGACTACTGAAAAATGGCCAGCTATATGACATAGACACTCCTGTGTAACACATTTATCATTCTGTGACTGTGACAGCTGTAGGACTGTCTGTTCATTAGTATTTAAATCAGTTCATAAATATTTCACTCTAAAATCCGGCTTAAATAAGCCTTACATCTGGTCAGGGTAATGCTGTAGTTTAGCGTCTGTTGTAAGCCTTAATTCCAGCCTGATATAATGCTATTGTGTAGTTATACCATTTCATAAGGGCACTTATACAATAAAACAGGGATTTAATGGAGCATTTCATCTTTTTGCAATTTTTAGTTTCAGCTGACCATAGCAAGTGAAGCTAAAGGTTGTATAATATTGCACATCTCCCTCTGGCAGAATAACTCCTTTGCATTGAAAAGTCCTCCATTTTATAAAAAGGATGTGATGTTTTGGAAAGTCTTAGTGAAGATGTTTCCCTAAGAAATGGGAATGCATTCCTCTCATTTACTTCTGGTTTCTCTCTTCCATTTAATTTTTAATGTTTTAAGTGCTGACTGTGAAGGTGTCAGAATGGTGTGAGCAATGCAATTTTCAAAACACGGAGAATCTTAAGGACAACCAGATACAAAGGATATTTTAGGTCAGTACAAAAAATCAGAAACTGAACATAAAAGAGTTACCCTTGTATTTCCACATTATTCTGTGTTAACCAACACTAGAACCTATTCCACTGAAATACCCCAATCTCCATAATTTTCTCATTCTGTATGAACTTTGGGAAAATAATTAATGGGAGGACTCTGAAATTTGTCAAATGAAGATTAGAAAAAGAGAATAGCAGAAATGTCACCATTTTTCATTAGCAGCCATATATGTGCAACTAGTTACTTCAAAAGAGCATAGTAGGAGAAAAACAATGGTACAGAAAGGTCAGTAGCCATCTCACTTTATAGAGGACAAACCCCTGCAGAAGGCTGTCAGATGCTTGCCTTTTAGCTTTGTCCATTGTCACACATTGCAGTGTCCCCAATCCAATGATTCTCTCTAGGTAACTCAGACATGTTTGTTTTCTGTAACCTGAGGTACAAGGAAAGACACTAACGTAAATTTAGTGCAACAAAATCAATAAAACTCTGTGTTGTGTAATAATAATAATAATAATAATACTCTGTATTTAAATAACATGTTCCATGTAAGAATCATATGTAAGTTTAAGTCATTAAGTCAGTAAACTCTTGCGACATTATTGCAAACAGAAAAGAATAAAAAGCACAAAAATGGGCAACTTGCCAACCAAGGTATGCAATTTATTTTCTCTGACTTAGTCTATCCAAAAATTAAATGTCCAGTATAAGCTCTAAACTTAGGATTCTTCCATAATAAAGACAGGGAAATAAATATTTTCAGCAATGGGTTATGCCATCTATCATTTAGGTAGTTATTCTCTGGCAAGTCTTTCTTCAACATCTATAGCTGAAGCTATAGGCATCTTTAGGGTGAAAAAAGTTAAGTGGCATGAATCTTCAGTAGCTAAATGGCAAACTTTTAGACCTTTATTTCCAACTTTTTTTCCTCCAACTGCTAAAGAAAATAGTTAAATATGTTGCTTGCCTGGGCTTTTCACTGTCAGCCCCTACTGTACTATTACCCTAATTATAGAAACACAATGTGGGAAGTGAGCGCTGGGTATTTAGAAGTGGCTTTGGAAATGGTTGGGACATATTTCAAATTGCTGGGAGTCACCCTTTGGAAAAATATTTTGAAATTATTCAATACTACTACAGACTAGATTTTATAGTCTGATTTTTCAAAATTGCTAGATATCCAATCTGCTGAAGTCTTCTGAAAACAGACTGCTTATTCTGATACTAAAAATGGGAGGTGAATTCCAGGGAAATTCTGGCTGAGAATATTAATGCTGAGTTCTTTTTAAAATACTAGAGATTTAGAATAATACAAGGGTTAATGTAGCTGAAAATATGCAGAGCCATGAACAACCAGTGCTGCCTTCTCGTGAAACCACCCTTGTTGAAACAGGAAACCTCTAGTGATTTTTAATACTTTCAAATAGAATTAACATGCCAAAGTTATCAATATCCTTTCCAGTATTATTCTATTTTACTTAGATACTAGCATAGATTTGGTGCATTAACTTTCCAGCTGAATGGCTGGGACTTGGTGGTTTAATTGTCAGTTGCTCCATGGTTTAGCAGATAAACTCAGCAGCTGTTGTTTTGTGCTGGACGTGGTTTGGAGAATTTGCAGATACTTCAGCTCTTCTTTGAAAGCCAAAACACTTTGACCCAGCTGCACTATGAAAGAGAGCTGGCAAAACTTCTCTTCAAGCAAATGTATCCAATTCATTCAAACTCTGCTCACAATATGTTTGAGACCAGACGCTGAAACAGCAGAAATACATGATGAATAACAGACCAAACTATGAGCAGTAGTGGCTTTTTTCATACTGCTCAAGAAGCCATGCTTTCTACTAAGACTTTGGCTATTTTTGATGTCTCTGGTGGAGCTATTCTTTTGAGAGTGAAACCTTATGTTAAAGTTGTCCTGACGGATATCAGGAAGATACTTTACATAGAAAGGAAATTTTTTAAAAGTGAAAATAAAATCACTGTAGAAGCGCAATAGCTCCAAAAACTGTGAGACAAAGCATGTTGCTTACCTGTTTAGAAAAATGGACCTGTACTTCACGTCAATGAAAACTTAGAAGTAGTTAAGAATGTCCGAGTATGCAGAGTGATAAACATTACATATGTAGTCTTACACATAGAAAACATTTGTCACTTCTTTTGAAAACTCCAGATATAAACAAGTTTCACAAGCCTTGTGGCATTTCTAAATGCATTATATGATAACGTTTTGGCTACCAGAATACACTTTTGTTCCACAGTCAGTATTGAACATCTGTAGCTTCTAAGATACTTAACAAAACTGAAACAATTTCTTTTTTTTTTTTGCATAAGATGCAGAATTTTACAAGGGATGTATAGATTTTAAAAGTTAATTTAGTGCATTACTTGCACCACTGAGGTCAATGACTGTTCCATTACTAACGCAGTAAGGACCCGTCATCTGCTTGCTGAGCTGTTCCAGTGAAACATAATCAGAGAATTCTTGCCATTACCTGGGACTCGTGACAGATTACTTTATGCCCGGATCTACAGCCATTACAGAATAAAAACTTAATGTCAGATTTACAAATTCCTGATGGGGTTCCTCTTGAGTTATGGAGTCATAATCTGAGATGTACAAAGGTACATTAAGTGTTGGGTAATAAGCAGCTTGAGTTCCTATAAAAATAATTTACTAAGAGTAGGGGGTTTCAGAAGAATAGCTGGCCACACGCTTGATACATTTTGAGTACAAGTAAGGAGTCATGAAAGGAACATATTAGACTTGTGTAAATTCCAGTGACTCTGAATGAATTTGAGGTTAGGTCTTGAAGGCATAGAAGGATGAAATATGTAGGGAAGTGGCAGCTCCAACTGCTGAACTCTTATTCTCACCTCTACTGCTTGGTACAGATTAACCTTTGAGCTTGTCTCTCCTACAGTGAACAGTTCAATTTTGCCTGTATTTCCGAACAACCCAGGCCCAGATGGTAAAACTACAGTTTCAGTTAGTGCTGTGGCCTTTCTCCAAAGTTTACATAAAGTAGAAAACATATTAGAGTGCAGGTTAGAGAAATATACATTTAAAACCAATGAAATGATAGGAGACCTGAGGTCTTTTGAATCTTTCTTATGTGCTGTTGCATAAAGTTCCAGCATAAGTTTCAATATTGTTCCTGGAAAAAGAGGTGTAAAAAGATTAATAAGAACTTGAAGTGCATTCACATTCATAGCACAGAACTATTTAGGAACAGACTGCAGAGGATTTACATGAAGATGATGAATGTCAGAATAAAAAAGTATACCTAGTTTATTGCTTGAAAAAACTACTAAAAAAGAATCTCTGCATGAAACTGCACTGACAAATCAAATGTTTTATTGTTTTGGAAAGACATAAATTCCAAAATTTGAGGTTCAGGACCTTAGAGATGTCATCTGTTTCAGCTCTGCTGCCAAATGTGTAATACAAGTCCCCAAGTTCAAGTGGGAGTTGTACAGAAATAATGTTGATGGTTTTTCTTCTTTCTGAGGGACAGATTACAGCAGCAATATTTCTTTTCATAAAAAAAAAATGAGTGAAAGTGTGTCCCAGCAACACAATTCTGAATAGAACAAAAGAATCAAGAGAGAAAATAGAAAATGGTGAAACAAAACACAAGCATTCTAACAAAAAGGGTTTTTTATGACCAATTGTATGATTTAACTTCATTCAGACTGTATAACTTATGCTAATATTGTTAAAACATAGAATAAAATCTTATTTTCTCTACAGAACAGGAACATAGAAGTAAATATTTTGATCATAAGATACAATCCCAGAAAATGAAATGTACCTTTCCTTTAATTATTCTGAGGGATATGATTCTGGTAAGATTTCTTTGTTTTACAGAACCACTGAATGAGTTTCCTGGTTCCTATCTGCCAGGAGGTTGTTCAATGGTGAATTCTCACTACCCAGGTTTTTGATATTCCCCTGCAGTTGTAATACGCGAAAACATTTTTCTACTTCAACAGTTGTATGTTTCATTCATCACATAAAAAAGGCATTATGCAGGTTTTGGAACTGAGATCCTGAAGTAATTTATTTTGTCTGTTATGTGAAATGTCACATACATGGAGTGAAAATCTGGCCTCACTGAACTTAACAGAAGTAATTTCTATTGGCCTTCACAGTGGCAAGATTTTTGTCCATAACCATCAATAAAGATGTCAGTATTTACTAACAGTTATGAGACAGATTGTTTATTTATTTATAATGACAAAAAACTGAAGATGCTTTGGTAACTGTGAAAATAGTCGTCAAACGGTGACATTTTATTAGTGATTCCTATATTGGTCATGTTAAAATACTACACACATTGATTCTTTTTTGTTTTATCCTTCTCAGCAATGACTGGGACAAAGCTTTGGTTGTGTTTCTCTTTGGCATTTAAATTAAATTAGTAACAATGGACACTTATAATGGATGCTGAATAAATTTTGCCTGAAAAATCACATTAAGTGATACTTTTTTAAATTTTAACATTTTTCCCTGATTATCTTATTTTTTTCTGCTGAACAGCATCATTTTTCTGTGGTCACTTTTGAAAGACTTACGAACGGTTTGAAAAATAGTAGGTGCCATGCATTGGCCTGACAGTAGTTCAAGTATTTCAATTATAAATATATATTAATATGTCATATTGCAATGACTAATTACATTGAAAAGTGTTGATTAATTATCCCATAAGACTTCTACACTGTAGTATTCTCACAAGGTGACATCTGCAAATTCAAGCATGACAATTTGATAAGGCAAGTGGCTTTTAAATGGAACCTGTAGCATCAAATAGTTGCCCTGAACAAATCTATGTGAATGTGTTTTGAGTTTTCTGTATCCTCACAAGACTGAGACCCTTCCGCTTTATCTTCTTAAATTTTGTTTTCCCATTCTTTTCAGTGAAGTGCCTTGTAAAACCTTCCAAACTTAAGAAATGTAATCTCTGTTCCCCCTACCATCCCAGAGACCCTGACTCCACAACAAAGAAGTAGCTAATGTTACTATTTCTTAAAAAAGACTTTTAACTTTTTACATAGTCATGGCACTGTCAGTTATGTGCTTACATCACTAAACTAAAAAACCCAATAAATAATCTTCTGGTGTTAGGGATTTACAATGTAAAAAGTACCTTGTTGATCTAATCCCTATTACTATGTTCATTATATCATTCAGTGCAGATTCAGTGCAGATTCTTTAAAAAATCTCAACTCTTTTATCAGATTTGCAAATACAGAACTAGTGAATGCACTTTTTTCCATCAAATAAATCCAGATAAATGGTGGTGATATAACACTGTTTATCATAATATTTTAGTCTGATGCCTTGTGGAGGCTGACCTAGAAGAGAGGCTAGACGGAGCTAAAGAATAAAGTAGGTATTTATTAAAAGGCCTCAATGGATGCACCTTGGGCAGTACAAGAGCCTAGCATGGGCTACAGCCCAGGTGAACCCAAAATGGTCACAAAATGGATGACTAGTCAAGAGGTCTCTCACTTTTATAAGTGCTGGTCTATTAGCATTTTGGAGTTAATTGTCCAGTTACAGGTTTAGGTTATGAAGTCCCATCCTTCTTGTTTTTCCTTGTCAGTCCACCATTGTTGATGCTCTTGGGCCTGAAATTTGGGTGGTTGTCCTTGGTCCCAAGCTAGAGAAGGAACTGGTTTGTCTACCTACTCTGTGAAGAGAGCCTACTATCCCTTAATATGAAACTAGAGCTACTGCAGTACAGAATCTGAAAAATATAAAAGCTGAAACCTAAGGCATCAGTCTTTGTGCATGTTATATAAAGCCTCTATTGATTAAAAACAAAGGTTTTGTGCAAATATATACATAAATAAAAACCCTAATGATTGGTGTGCAATAACAATATAATATTACCACATCAGAAAATCAACAAAATATGACAATATTGTAATAAAATGTATTACAAGGAAAGTAATCAAGCTATTTAAAGAGCAAAAAATGTTATATTTCATGAACTTGATATTTTTCCTGAAACCTGCTTTCTTACATTACCAACTCAAGATGTCAGTGTTCATACCTTTTGTAGGGGAAAATTATTCTAAACTTAATAAAAACTGTTTAGTTATTTAGCAGACTAGAGCAAATCATCCAAATTTCATAATAGTTAACATCTTTATATGATTGAAACTAAATCAAGTAAGTTTCTGTACCTTTCCAAAGGCAGCTAGAATAAAACCATATCTTTAATATGAATTCAGGTGGGAAGCAGAAATTCAAGAACAGGGGAAAGTGAATAAAGAAGGAAAGAAAAACACAGATCAGGGTTATAGATGTTCTGTCCTGGACATTGATGAAACAGTCATTACAGACAGAGATGGCATCCTGTGAAGAGATGAATTGCTGCTGCTGCTGCTACTTTGCTGAAGGTGCTTTGAAATGGAAATATTAACAGGCTTGAATGTCCTGACCAAGCAAGGTTGTGAGCAGAAATCAGAGCTGTACTTGGCAAATGATAAGAAAAATTGCAATCAAAGCTGAGTGGCAGAAGTGCAACATGCATTTCCACAAAAGAATTAGAATTAGGCAGTATGGTAAAGATCTAGAAATGGAAATGTTCAAAGGCATAAATTAATTGTCTTTGTTAGAAAGAATTCAAATCTAATCTTCACTAGCACAGGAGTGCACATAAAAGATATCTGCCAACATAATCAAATTTGGATTTACACCAGCATCTGCAGGGGCAATATTTGGGACAACCAGTTTTTATTTGAAAAATATGCTGTTAGACTGGATGAAACCTTTCTGATAGACACAGAGAAATGAATAGGGAAATAGAAGGGGGCAGTGCTGACAAAATTCTGTAAGATGGTTGTGTGAAACAGCAGTGGTGTCTCTGGTGCTCATAGCTCTGGAGCAGCTTTGTTAAATGTGCAGTGTCAGGCGTCTGTGTCAGATGAGCCATCAATTACATTGAGATTCTCGAAATGGAAGAAACTCTAGTGGACTATGGAGCTGTCTTTGGAGCTGTGACATCCCAAAAGCCCATTCCCAGGCTACAGAAATGGAAACCTGGCTACCACATTAACTTTCTGTCCAGGTCATGAAAAGGCTGTCGAAAATGAGAAATCTGGGGCTCAATGAAGAGCTGGTTTTGAGTGAAATACTGCCTATAGTGCTGAAGTTCTGTTCAAACCTAACAAACTCTTAATCTCCTTCAGTCATCACGCAGCTGAAAGTACTGCAGGCTCTGCTTTGAAAACAAAAGAAACAACATTTCTGAAGTATATGTAAGGCAAGTGTGAGAAAATTATATCATCAGTAATTTTGGGGAGATCCTGTGGAACTGCAAATTGTGAAACAGACTAAAAGTAAGCTGAAAAGAGGGCACCAGGTATAATACAAGCCACCACTGAGAATCAAAAAAGACAAAGAAGAGATTTAAGGCCAGATGGAAATTTAGTTTATTCTAATAGGAAATGAATCTGTGAGCAGAAAAAAAAATTATTTGTCCTTAGAAGAAACCTCAATTTTTTGATGTTTTATTTTACACAGCCAGAAATTTTTGCTGATAATTTTGTTCAGAATATAGAACAACACTGTATGCTCATTCAGTGGCAGTTTTGTCAAAATAGATATCTTTTAAGAGAAACGTTAAAAAGAGTATGAAGTATAAATACTGACAAAACAGATGTCACTTTGCTGTTGTAGTATGTTTACAGTAAAGGTATGTCATGAGAACTTTTGGACTGTTTCCTGTTTCAGTTAATATCCCTTTCATTTTAAAATAAGAAATCTACCAGGCCTTATTAGTGCCCTAAAATTATTTGCAATTCATTTGAAATAGTGTTTGGTGTGTAACGTTTTTTTATCCAAGTGCTGCTATTGTGTCACTGACCTGTAGAATGCAGGAGACACTACCATGATTTCCAGAGAAAACTTGAGCCCTCTGGGAAATGCTGAATAAACTATAAGAAAGTTAAAGAAATTCATTCAAAGTCTCATAGTCCTTCCTTCTGCTTTTTTCCTCTCTGTTTTCCCCTTTTCCAATGTCACTGAAAGTTTTGGCATCTTTGGCAGTTTGGAAGACATTTCTTCAAAGTCTGCGAAGTGCAAAGGCAAGGGGACAAAGGCACAGCCTGTTGAGGGCTACTTGTGCAAAAAATACTGGGAAGCTGTCTACCAGCTTCTCACACCTTCCCTTTCCCCTAAAAAACAAGCCAGGGTATGTGAGGATGGCACATCAGGGTGGCTGTCTGTGCCTGGTCTTTGTGGTGCTGTGAAGAAGCCAGGCTAGGGCAGGGCAGGTGAACAGGCAGATGGGAGAAACCTGGGGGAACAGGGACTCCTCTGAGCCAGCCCTGCCAAAACAGAGTGAGCATAGAGAGGGAAGTAGTCCTTGCTGAAATCCAGAGTTCACAGGGTTGGTGGGTATGTGCGGCTTGGTGCCTTAAGGATCTGGGAAAGGATTTGATTGAATAGAGTTGTGTGTCTGTATGTGTGTGTGGGGAGTTCCTTCTCTCTCTTTTTGGATGGGGAGGGCAGAAGGTGAAGTCAATAAACTGTTATATTCAAGGTCATGAGTTAGGCATGCAGAGATTTAAGGTATCTAAGGACTTCAGGAAGGTCAGAGAAAGGAAGAAGTGAACTGAAAGGGGAATTCTCAAAAGCACCAAGAGTCCTGGTGCTACTGTGCATTAGCAGAAAAAGTATTTCTTTCTTGCCAAAAAACAAATGCAAATGATGTTTCTGATACGTCAGTCAAGATATAGCTGTTTGGGAGAGAAAAATGTCAACATAAATAAAGCTTCATAGATTTGTCTGAAGTGTATCTATGCAAAATAGAGATAAATGTTAACATTTTGAAGGGTTCTGACAGGTTTTAATATAAAAAAATTTGTCTTTTTTTAATGCTTTAAATTTTTAAAATGTTTCTACTTAAAGATAACTCTTTCAAGTATTGACAAAACAGGTATGCAAAATTGAAGAAAGCAGAGTGTGGAGTGGAACAGAAGCAGATAACAGACCTCGGGTACTTGCAGTGATCTTTGCTCTCACTATTTAATCTTACAGCTACTTCTGTATCTTCCTCAAATTTCTACTCACTGTGTTTGTCTGCAAATCACAAGTTCTTTACCAGCCCAAAAATATGACCAAGTGCAGCACATACATTCAGTTCATTGTAGGTTTCTGATTTGCACGGCTACTACTCACAATATAGAACAAGCTGGTAATTTTGTGATATGCTTCTTAAAAAATGCAAACAATGTTCTTATTAAAGCAATGGAATCTGAAAGATTGCTTATTTTACAGTATGATATTTGAAAATATTTCTTAAAATTTTTCTTTGATAACAAGAGTACTTAATTGTTGTATGGCCTCATTTACCACATGCTTCTTGAAAACCTTGATAACAAGGGAAAGAAAGAAGATGGCTCTGTTCACTCTGGTTTGATATAAATTTATTTGGCCCATGTAAAGATGTTTTCTGTAGTTTTTGTCTTGACTTCTTCAGGTGTGGAGTTTTTAGCCCTCTTCCCACAATATACTCAACAAAAGTAATACATGTCCTGTAAGAGTAACTGTAGTGTTCTGTTTTCGAGTTTATTTGATTGTTCTATTTTTTATTAAGGCATTTCTATGTTAATTAGTTATAAAATGGTTTGCCCCTGTGTACCCCCTGCCCTTCCCAGAGTGTATCCTTCCCTGAGCCCCTTTGTCCAAGTTTTCCCACCATTTCACCTGTCTGTCAGAGATGTCTGTCACCCTTCTCCCCACCACTTTACCTGTCGATCTTCCCTGTGTCTTTGTCTGCCACCTCAGCCCTGCCCTGATCCTTCAGGAAATTTCTGTATCAATCACCAGAGCTTTTCCAGGTGATTTGCCCATTAGACCCTCTTTCCAACCCTAAGTTCTCCCATTTGCCCTTTGCCACCTCTCATCCCTCCCC
>VWZV01014340.1:136906-168091 GCA_013397155.1 Irena cyanogastra
TTTTTCTGTGGCAAGAAAATTTGATAGAAACTTAGAAATCTATCTTGTCTTCCTGGAGGGTCAATATTACTTTTATGAATTGTTAAATGAGAGGGAGACATTTTGGAAGTAGCAAACCTGGTGTGAATTTCCAATTGGTTCCTTTTTTTTTTTTTCACTGAGATGTAAAATAAGAAAGTTAATGTGCAAATTTCTGCTGTACTTGAACCACTTTCTTTTGTAAATTTCACTTCCAAATTATGTGTGAAAATTTTATTCTTGAGATGCTGTAGACAAGGGTAAAAAGAAAAGGACAAGAGGAAAAAGAAGAATATTAAGTTTGAAAAAAATATTATAATAGTATAATTATATTAGTAAAACTCAAAACAAATATAACATATTAAAATGGATGACATGAATAACAAAAAATTGCACATGGTTGTCTCACCTTATCTTTCCATGGTATTTGTAGAAACAGACAGAGGGAGCATTACATGGCACACAACTGAATTCCAGCACAGACATTAGTGGTGCATGTGACTTTTCACTGGGGGAATTTAAGCAGCTTCATTGGCGTGAGCATTGGTGCCACTATTTGACATTTAGAGAGGTGTAGGAACACAAGAACAGAGTTCAGGGAGGGGACATTTAAAGTTATTTTTAGGTGTGCAATGACTTAAAGAGAGGGCAGTTCAGACTTGGTTCTTTGGGACAGGTATGGAGAATGATGCCAGGTTTTTGTCTCGCTCATTATTATTTCAGGTTAAGGTTTTCTCACCAACATCTTCCTTGTTCCTGTTCCTTACTTCTTTAGTTATGACATAGCCTTGACTGATGGTCATTAATTAAAAGACATTTTGAATATTTTTTTTTGCATCCCAAATGCATTAATCCCAAGTGCATTACTGTGCAATATTGTCTTGACAATCCTGATTGTTATCATACCACTCTCTCAATTATCCAAAAGTGAAATATTTTTTTCCTTACATGATTTTATAATCCCTGTAATTACTGTGAATTAGAAAAGTAAATAAGGTATTTCAATGAGATGTGATTATTAATTAGGCTACAAATAATTTGGGCTGTTCTGCTCTCTGAACACTGCTAATATGGGAAGTTACTGAAAGCCTAAATTGTCTGTATTTATTAACCCCTGTGAAAGCTCCTGAAACAAATCCCAGTGACCAGTAACAGTGTGTGAATGAATTAATCAGCATGTCCATTAAGAGCTTTCCAGCCACACCTTCCCATAATTTACATTTTTTTTCACACATGCTCAATGGACAGGTCTGTGCTTACACACCGTTGTGAGGTCAGTGAGAAGACCAATCTCAACGACTTTGTCTTATACCTGAAGAAGATTACAGTGCATAACCAGGGGAATCTTTATAGTTTACGAAAAAAGAATACCATCAAAGACTGAATTGCTTTTCAACTTTTCATACATATCTCAAATTATTGGAAAGGCAAAAAAATAATGTTTATAACACCTACATGTAGTTCAATCACTTGTTGCATAGAGCGTGTACTTGGGAGGATCAAGACCAGAGAATATTCATTCAGTCAGTGATGCAAAGACAAGTGCTTGTAGAAAGGACAAGGCAGATATGTCCTTAGGCAGAGTAAAGGAAATGCAGGTCCTGTGAAGGTCCAGCAAAGGTAAATAATCCTTTGCTAAGGGAGAATCTTTAGCAAGGCAGCAGGACTTCTTAGCTCCATTAGCCCCTCCTGAACCCTGCAGTGAGCTGTAGAGCAGGCAAAAGACAGCTGAAATGACAGTTGCTCCTTCCGAGTTGAAGAATTTAATGAATATTGGGTGCCAGCCAGGTGTCTCACTCAAATTTACTATGCATGATAGAATTGAAAAGAGAAGAAAACTGAGCTACTCACTAGATTTTGCTATCTCTGGTTTGTGTTCTACCTTTACATATTTGGATTTTTTTTTAAAGTATGTACTGATGAAGCTCTTTGGTTAGGTTTCGCTTATACATAGTTCTGCTGTTTAAAAACTCTCATTGATTTCTTGTTTACTGCCTAATCTGACCACATTCTCAGTAATCACTGTTTATCTTTGCAAATTTGATAAAATGCCCTGGTGGTTGAACCAGACTTTGAAGTCTGTGCAGCTGCAACAAAGGAGGAAGCAACCTATATTCAGAAAGAAAATGCAAAAATCATCATTTTGTAAAAATGATGAAATTTCTATGATTATTTCCTTCCTTCCTTCCTGTTTGTTATTTTTCTTTTTTCATTTACATCAACTGTGTTGCTGAGCTTAGTCCACATGGAATTCCCACGTTGTCCATCAAGAAAACCAGGAATTAGCATCCCAGTTGATAAATCAAAGTTCATCTTACCATTACATTTCAAAAGTTGAAAAATTCAAGGTAGTAGACAGAAAAAAAGAGCAAATTAGAAGAGAATGATAAAGCTCGGAAACAGGAGATTACTGCTGGCATTTTGCAACAACTCATGGCAGCAGTGTAAATGAAATACTGCAGCTACAAAGAAATAGTAATGTTTCTATGGCTAATTTAGGTTCTAGTCCATCCAAACTCTGGACAACAGTAATCTGGATGCCAGTTACCTGGATACCTTAACTCATACAATATTGTACCTTTTTATATCACTTTCCTTTTTGCTCCTTTCCGATGGTCTGAACTGTACCAGTGCAGTATTTCTTACATTGAGAAATCCTTCCTCTAAATTAAGGTTTACACTACTCAGAGCCACAATGAGTTATTAGTGTGCATATCAGATCAGGTTAATGTTCAAGACATGCATTCTACGTAGGGTGACAAGTCAGGGATAAGAAATTTTGTTGAGAACACCGAATTATTCAAGATAATTAAAACTGGATAATACTAAGTGGCAAATGGAAGATATAGACTAATGGACTTGGACCAAAACAAGATAATGCCAGTCAAAGTTTTGATACCTCGAGTCCTTTTGGATGTCTGAAGACAGGCAATCAAAGACAAAGTTATAAAATAAGCTATTTTGTTGCTGAGTTTTTGTTGTGTTTCTTTGTCTGCTGGGTTTTCTTTTTTGCAGACGGGGAATCTTGTATTTAACACTCCTCTTAGGAAAAAATTTAGGGGATTGTGAAAGAAAACTGTGATATGATAGGTAGGGATGTATTTTAAAACAAAGTTATATTTGTATTTTAAAACAAAGCTGGTACCTTATTTTATCATAATACTAAGATTTTGTATACATAAATGTAGTTTTAAAACATCATTTAAATAAAATTCACTTGATCTATTGGTTTAGTCATACATATGCATACAAGTCCAAAAGACTTGCATAGAGCATGTACTTCAAGACAATGAGGAAAAAGATCTGCAGACCCACAAACTATGTTCACAATTAATTTTGCTGCCCTCAATATTTTGCTGCTCTAGTTGGCAACCTATTCTGCTTTTATGGCAGAGTCAGCCCTGTTTGCATGCTTATGACCTATTATTAGTCCATTTCCTTAAGGAAAATAGTTACTTGTTTGAAATTAATCTTTAAACCAGCTGACCAAAAGCTGCAATATTTGCATTCTTGCAAATCTGATACACAGAGGCACATTAATTCTACTTTTTTACCAGCTGGCCAGATTTTTTGCATTTCTTTTCTTTTTTTTATAAGTGCACATTGCAATGTTATTCTTTGCTTACCTTTTCTATTTGTCATACAGGTTTATAAATATGTTCTTAGGGAGGATAGGGAAAACGCATTTCAAGAGAATGAGCTTTTTTCTCCTTTTGTTCTTCAGCAACTTGTTTAATAAATCACTTTCTTCATACATAGACAATAAAAAAGTTTTAATATTTCAGAAATCTGCTTCTCTGACTCCTCTGATTCTGACCCTCGTTATTGTGTGCTGAAACTCTTGTGTTTCATTAGTGAGAACTCAACTGAAAATAACAAGTTTTTCATTCTTAGCCACAGGTTTGAAGCTTTCACTGACAAGATACTTGAAATACATCCCTTGATCTGGCTTCTTTCTCTTGTAAATATTAAACCAAATAACTAAAAATGCTCATGTAAATCATAGTTTATAAGTATATCTACTACGAATATATTGTCTGTGGAAAATATATACGTATTTCAATATTTCTTTGCATTCTCACTTTTATTGTACATTGTCTTATGCTTCAGATGTACGATTGATTTTGACTGGATCAGTACATGAATCTACCTACAACCCCAGGGATGTGGGGAAAAAAAATTACTGAATGAAGCTGTTGTTATATACATTTTAAAAAAAATTATTAGTAGACTGCAGAGTGAGATTTCTGATTTGTGATAAAGACTATCAGAATAATGATTTTTTTTAAAGGATAGACAAGCTTGATATCAGTTTTCTGCCTTCCTCCAACAAAAATACACTTTGAGGATTAAATTAAAAAATATTTAAAGGTAGACAATGACAGCATCTGTGAGACCCTAGAGAAAACTTACCGGTGGCAGATTCCTCTGGGGTATTGGGCATAAAAGTAAAATATTAAAACATAGCCATAAATGATATATATAGTCCTTGTCCAAAAAACATCATTTTTTCTGAAACTTCTGCGTTTCAGAATAAAGAGAATCTTTCCAAACAGTCTCTGAGGTCCCAGGTACAGGAACTGAATAGGAATTTTCCTGGCTGAGCAGGTAGTTTCACAGTATCCAGTCAAGCCCTTGGCCTGAACATTCAAAAATCAAGAGGTTAGGCCAACCTTAGAGCCAACTCATAAGTGAGTTTAGTGTCAGCCAGTTTCAGCTTGTGTAAATTAGAATAAGCACATTAACTAATACCAGCTGTGGATACTGGCCAGCAGTTGCCAGGCTTCTTCTATATAGTTTGATTTTCAGGAGTCTTAGTTTGTTAAATTTGCCTTTACCATTGAGCAAGCACAACTATCACTTGATCAAAACTACTAGTTCTTCCATGGATTTATTTATTAGCCCATTCTTTACCCCCTCTGACTCTGTTAAACATCCAGAACTAGGAAGTGACTATTTATGGAAGGTTTTGTGGTCAGATTCCGTGTTAATTCCTTTCTGCTGCTGTTTAGCCAAAGCCATGAACCTGCTTTGTGGTAGAGGTTTCATTTTCATTCAGTTTATTGATTTTTTTTTCATAGAGGGCGTGTTCTACTGAGAGAATAAGGTTTCATCTGATCTCTAATAACCTAAGAGAGCTAGTATTCCTTTTTTCTTATGGAACTGTGTTATATGTACAGGTTTTTATGGTGGTTTAGCACATGGTTTAGCATTTCTGAAGAGATTCAATTATTTCTTGTCACTGGTATTTCCACTGACTCTCACTGTTACTCAAAATTCATTAATGCCTTTAGAAAATTTTCTTCTGCTGTGTGAGTTCTATTATCTAAACATATATTAGAAACAAGCAAAAACCTACTCACTGAAATTAAATATCTTTTGTGCAACTAATTATAACTAATAAAAAAAATTGTTATTTTCTACATATGCATTAGTATCCGCCCATCAGAAAGTAGCAGGGGTAGTAGGAAAACAAAGAGTGAATGGCGGTTTCCAAGATTTTCTTTGATACAAAGATAATTGCTGCAAATGGAACTCTAGCATTTATTTTAGTTTCTTAGGAGCTCTACTGGTTTCCTGATTTATCTTCAAGACTAAAAGAAAAGCCCATCTCTACTGCTGCCACATTTTTCTCTTTGAAACCTTGGTACATTAACACTTCCTGAACTAGATTCTACCCCTCCCCTGATTTCTGTGGCTGCCTCAATATCTAGATTTACTGTCATGTTGGTAGAAATATGAGTGGTTTCTCTTATGAGAAAACTGAGCAATAAACCTTATTTTTAAATCAGTATGTGATGTTCTTATTCCCCAAACAATGTTTCAGTGATGTAATTTTGTCCATATTTTGATTGTGATAACATTGTCTCATCAATATTTATCTTATAACTATCAAATTATATAACTGAATTATCAAAGATAAATGCAGGATCCAGGTGTACGATGTTTATTTACATTGAAAATTCTCTCCTACTGTGGAAAGCAAAATAAGGATTTTAGAGAGCACAACATTATGACTGTTTAGCTTAACACATATGTGGTGAATTGGAGAAATCTAATATGAGTCTATTTCAGTACAAAATCTCACACATTAATGATGTGTAGTAAGTCGAAAAGAAAGCCTTTTAGACATTCTCTTTTTTTCCTCCATGTGTCGCATTTGCTTCTTTGCAAAACCTGCAAGACAATGTGCATGATTTTTTATAGCATCTGATAGTTAACACTAGAAGCAGCTTGAAAATAGTTTACTGAAATTTCAGTGCTATACCTTGTCACTGAAAATAACAAGGCTATCTTTAGCCTTGAGAATTAAATGATATTTTGTAAGTATATGACTGAAGAATGTACTCGAATTATGCTCTCTTCTTCTAAAATTTTTTTCCTAAATTTAATATATGATGTTCATATATTAAATTATTGTATAGGTTCACCTAATTTTATCCACCTCTACCAATGCTACGTACTATATTTAAATGCATTTTCAAATATCTTCTTTGGTAAAGACATCATATGTGCTAATAAAACATTTGAACTCTAAGTTTTTAAAGAAATCTTAATTCCCTTATCATGACTTGTCAGCTTCATTGAAGTGCCTAGGTTCTTGCAATTACCCATTGTAGCATGCTCCAAAATCTTATTTTATGAAAGAAATTTAACCTTTTTTTTAATCAAAAGTGAGATATGTTTACATTGCTGAAGCTAAAATGGCTGTTCTGAGAGATCAATATTTTGCTGTTCTGTCAAGCTCACGAATTTGTGCTATAGTAATGCAGTATTTAATTTTGGTTCTTTGTTTTCTTATCCAGTGTATTGGTTTACACCTTGCAATACGAACAAATAGTGGGAAACATCAGTAGACACTGGGAAAAAAAGCAAAGGCAGACTGAGTGTTTTCATCTGCTAAGGTTTTCCCCTTTATTTTATTTTTTTTTCTTTATACTCATGTCACTCATTCCTCCTTTTGGTAGGTCTCATATAGTTTTAAAAAGAAAATACATTTTGAGTAATCAAGAGACATGAGAATCAAGGATTCTGAAAGTCCAAATGTAATGCAAGCCTTGAAGCCAGATTTGGACGTTCTTTTTTTTTTTAAATGAATAGTGTATTTGTTAAAAAATATAGTTTTGATCTTCCAGACACAGTAATGAATAGTTTCAGCTGTGAAGGCAACGAAATCAACAAACAAAATCCTCAAGGCTAGTCTCATCAAGCTGTCAAGGTATGAAATGGCATTCATTATCACAGTGATTGTGAATGTGGAAGTGTTGGATTCTTTCTTTACTTCAGATACGGCAATCAGTTGGACCCTGAATATAGTAACTACACCGAGTGAATGCAGTTTAACATCCTGTCTCCACACCTGTAAGGATTATTCTGTAATAATTCCTTCAGAAGCCAAATTATACAGTGGCTGTGTGTATGTGGCAGATTTCTAACCTGATTTGTTTTCTTCCTGGAAGGAAACATAAGGCCTCATAATTCCATTAAAGGAATATATAACAGATACCTGCTTTAGTTCTTTCCTCCCTCCAAATTCATGTACTTCTGGATACAGGCTTCACCTCCGGTTAAGGAGAAATCTGGTGGAGTGGCTTTTTAAAACATTAGACTTTTACTTGGTTAGTTACCAGGAACAGTTGCTTTATGATTAAAATGAAAATAGATGATTTAAGAAAAGGAAGTAGACTATCATGATCAATGGTCACGTTAAACACAAACTGAGAAAAAAATATTCTGGTTTGCAAGCTAAACCAGATCTTTAAACCAATAATATATGGGGAAGTCAAGGCTTATAACAGAATATCCAAAACATCTGAGGTGATAAAAAGGAAAGCATGACAAAGCCGTCAGGTTATGCCAGATAGCCAAAAGGAAAAGCAGAAGAGATGGGAGTGTTTTGTTTGCAAGGGTGCAAGTGCTGAGGGGCCTGAGACGTGCAAGAATGTAAACTGCTTGACTTTCAGAAGCCAAAGTAATGACAAATTCTGGGAAACTCGAGGGAGTAAATCCAAATAGAGAAAAGCAAAGCTTAAAATGCAGTACTGGAGTACTATTTGAGTAGCATCTGAGAATGCAATTTGAAGCAGTTTGAGCAGAATGAAATGTGAACACTAGTCATAACATAAATAACATTTAACTTTACATTTTATTCAATCTTTAAATCATTGCTAGTAGAATTAACGTGAACACTAGTTTTCCTGGAATTAGAAAAAACATTTGTGACTATTCGTCAATATTTCAAAATTAGTCTGAATTTTTGGATCCTAAAACAGACTTTTAGCAAGAATATTGAAAGTGGATGAACAGAATTATAGGCAGCTTTCATTCCTCCCACAGTACCTATGGCACAGGAATAAATCAGCTGCTGTCACTCTAACATCTACCACCATGTTGCAGAAAACCATTTCCATCAGTAAAACCTTCACAAGTCTATTCAGAATGTCCTTAACATTGCAGCAACACAAATTATTAACATGGTTAACATTTTGTTCTCATGTGATTATGAAAATAACAAAATTTTAAAAAATAAAAACAAATTCCCAATGCAGAAAACAATTTTGGTTCTGATCTCTTTCTCACTACTTCCTTCTCAATTTAATTATGTTTTATATATATTTTCTGTTTTTTTCCTTGCTCTACTCTTTTTGTGCTTTTCCTCATGATCGTTTAAGTGAATATGAGTCTGAAAACTTCTGTGCTTCGGTTAACTCTTTGAACCTAAGAAACTTTTATGGATTTGAAATCAAATCATAAATTTATATAACTGTACTTACTATTAGCCCAGATAAAATGTGTCTTTTAAAAATATCTATTTGTCGGCTGCTACAGGCAATGGTTCTGCACCTTCAGGGAGAATTTCACAGAGTTTATTCTGAACTTGACCTAATATAAGCTTACATGAAAAGTCAAATAAAAGTTACTTAAGGATAATCTCACAATATGAGCAGGAGAAAAATTCAACAGCAAATATAAATTGACATACATCCCATGATTTCAGTGAAGCTTAAATTTATATGAGGAATCTGACCTAGAGTTGTAACATGGTTAAATACCTATCACTGTCAAGATTTCAACTACCTCTCCTTTCTCATGAGAGCAGTTCCACTGAAACAATTAACAGCCTCATGAAGAAGGAAATCTATTTGTTACTTTATCACTAACACAGGAAGATTGAGTTACGCAATGGGTTTATTTGTTGTGTAAAATATAAATATATCCATTTTGGGTATTTGTATCACCAAATTACCTGGTTGGGTTTGAATTTTAATCATTTAGATGTCACTTTGCTAAAGCTTTTAAACAGTTTGCTCTTATTAGGAGCTTATTAGGAATTACAGAGGCACTTTAATATAAAGAAGTACATACCCAAGAAATGAAAGGGTCATAGCAACTAAAATTTTACATTGGAATTGAAATCTGTAAGAAAGCCTTTGTATCATATAACTGGAACAAGTAAAATACACACACACATGCATGCATGTATACACACAGAAATCCAAACAAAATAAATAAATTGCATATAAAAAGTTTGATGGATGATCCCCTTGTTTTCTTCACATCTACATTTGAATAAATGTAAAATAACCTAGAAGTCTCTGAATGAAGCTCCTTGTATAACAGAAGTCTGCCATGGGGCGAATACTACCTGAAAACACAGCCCAGACATATGAGGTATTGACTACATCTGCCCACATTTAACTGAGTGGGTTTATAAAGACCTAAAACCAAACAAAAAATAGATTAATTTTGTTACTGCTGGTAACGTTCAACTTTTTATAGCAAAAGTATAAATGAGTGAATATCATTCTTTATTAGACCAGGGAAGGTGGAGAACACATGAATGAGTCTCCAACAATACATAAGAGATTGGGCCCAGAATGGAACCACTGGGGTGAGGCAACACATTGTTAGCATTGGAAACACATAATCACAGAATGATTATATGCAGGTGCTTTTATTGAAGAGCTCTGGGAATCAGGGGTACAGACCCAAATCTGACTCCGACATGAATCCGAGATGGACATGTTTTTAATACTCTTTTGTAATATAACTATATGTTAATCATTGAACTCATACTGTTCTATTGTATACATTGATTTTACCCAAGCATGAATCCTTATAATTATCATCAAGCCCCCCACAAATATTGTTTGTCATGATTCTTGTTGCGATTATGTAGTTTCTGATTATTCTTATTATGATTAAACAATAATTAAATTACTAAACAATCATTACATTTATCACATGATGATTATGCAGGTGTAGTTTCACATGGTCTAGTAAAACAAAGCTCAACTTTCATTCCCAGGGCCTACATAGTTCTGGTTCCCTTTCCCAGGCCTACCCAGGCCCAACCTTTGCTTTCACCCCCCCCTGAATCTATTCCCATGATTTTAGAAACATTTTTAACCCTATGCTATCAACATGGGACCTGATCTGGAGCAGTGGTACTGGCTGGAGCAAGGGACCCCTCTCTGAGCTGGTGTGGAGTGGCAGGGACCTTGTTCCCTGAGAAACTGTGGCCTGAATTTCTGTCTAATTTCAGGTTGAAAACTGCAGAATAGCAATTGCAATCACTCACAGAGCACAGCCCACTTGGTGAACGGATTGGAGATAAGCTGTCCCTGAGTGGTGTGGTTCTGCTCTTGTGCCCCTCCATTCCCCTGAAGCAAAAACAAAACTAAAATACTGATGCTGTCACCATTTCAATACCTATATGTGCACTTTCACCACATGAGTTTTTGAACAAACTTTTCATTTGATGGTATGGAAAAATACATGGCAAGCAATTGTGGTAAAGGTCTTGTCAGCAAAAGCCACAGTAATCATTGTCTCTTGCTGTCAGTAGGTTTTGGGACTCCTGCTTTTCAGGATGCCCACTAGATATAAATTGGGTTCTGCTGACTCCAGCTTCTTGATTCTTATTTTTCTGATTTCTTCATATTGTTGAATGATTTATTTCCAGCTGGGGCAACAAATTCTTTCTTCCAGAGCTGTTGTCATAAATTTCTTGCTATACATTCACTTGTTAGGCTGTTGACATGTAGCAATATTTATTCTACCTTCTGATACTTCTATTTGTTGCCCAACTTCTTCACACTCCCTTTCACATCTCAAAGTTTATTGAACTTTTGCTCACTGTACATCATACTACAGATAGGGTGACAATTCTGTAAGGTTGAGCATGGAGGCTGACACTGTAATGGTATGGGGGCTGGTGGACATTTTCTTGTGAATGCATATAAAGATGTGTCATATAAGAATTTTTTTCAGTTCCTTATATGAAGATAATCTGACATCAGTCTCCTTTCTGTATTTTTGAATCAAACAAGAATTATTTTCCAAAAATTATGAAACTGAATCATTTAAGATAGTTTAAAATGGAGGTATTTAGAGTCACCTGCAGATAAGAACATATTATAAAGATTACTAATGTTCACCATAACTGTTCAGAGAGAGAAAAAAAAAAAGTGAAGGCTCTCTTTATGCCTGCTAAGTGACAAGCCAAATACAGAGATTTAAGAAATAACTATTAACTTTATGCACTGGGCTCTTGTTTTTTGTTTTTCATCTCACCAAATCAGCAAATCACTTCATGACTGGTGATGCAACATCACTCTGAAGAATGGAAAAAAAAATAATGTTCTCTTTTAATTTAAGAAAGAATCAGAATATATAAGCATATATAGGTCAGAAAAACGGCAATTTCTAGAAGCATGTTCAAGAAAATAGAGCAGAAATTGAGGTTTCTTGCTGTCTGATGGCAGATATATTCTGATATACATGGCATGAAGTCTTCATGATGAGGAGAGAAACAGGACATGTAAGATCTTCTAGAGAGAAAGAAAGAAAACCATGCTTATTTCACAATTAGCTTCTTTCAGATGACACCCAAATAGATATATGCAGTACAAAAAATAAAACAAAAATAAAGAAAAAAAGAAAATGTCATCTTCACAAGTGTAGCTTTCAATAGAACACACCAAAAATAAAAACACTCTTTTGGGATCAGAATACTTTTCAGACTTAATTAGGTTCAAAGTGCCCTGGAGACTTCATACCTTGCCAAGACCTGTGTTTTAAGGCCTAGATTCTGCAAGCATATGGATGAAAATTGAAATAAAATTCCTTCTTCTTCTCCTATTTTTTCTGTCTGTATAGTGGAATACATGCATACAGGGGGAAGATATCAAAAAGAGTCTGATAGTTGGCCTTACGAATTATTAATGTTTTTACAGAGTGTTGTTTAGGTACTGCACAAGATGTAGCTATTCTTACATTGATTAATGCCATGAGGCCTTCAGACAAATTTTACTTGCAGACACTAACATAATACAGATAATAAATATTGCTGTTAGTATTCCACTCAGTGGTACAGGATTATACAATTATACACATAAATTCCCATTCAAGTGTGAGGATGTTAAAAGTATGTTCAATAAGTCATCCAAACATTGAATTTAAGGAATACTAGATGTTAAATTACTAAAATTTGAAATGCTACAATGTTATCAAATAATTTAAATTCAGATTAATTTCTTTTGACAGCATTTAGATCTGCAGCAGAATATCTCGTAACTCAGAGGTGAAACCCATTGTAATTAGAATAGGCTGAAAAAGAGATCATATTCTGTATTAAGATATAAGAAATAAAAGGACTTGATTGTAAAAGTTTACACAGTTTTGACAAAAAACCCCAAGGAGGTGTATTTTCTGTAGCACAGCGTGTGTTGATGAGAGACCCACACGAGAGCAGTGGACAGTAGAGCCGGGTGGTGGCAAGACATGGGACTGCATAGGGGCACTGTGGGAGAAAGGGAAGCACAAAAGACACAGGAAAAATCTAGAAGTCACAATTTTTCATGTTTGGGTTCCCTCATCAAGTTCGCCTACTGGTATGTGGTACTAGATAGGAAGTATACGGTAGAAATAAGGAGAGAAGCAGAGATGTGTAGGCTTTGTTATTGAAAAGAGTGCAGCAGTGAAAGTCTGGAGAGATGGTACTTCTCTTAACCTTTTCATACCCTTGAAAAGAATAAAAAGAAACTTTCTTTGTTGATAAGACCCTAAAGTCAAATGACATGGGATTAACTGCAGAACTTCTTGGATCAAAAATTATTTTCTTTGTCAAAAAGAATGCTCAACAAAAGCAATGTAAGATGCTTCTATTCAAAATTTCAAAAAGAGGTGGTTTTCTTATGTACCTTAAATGTGTTTATCCTAGAGAACTCTGTCCTTGATTGTAGGAGTTCATCTGCCACTATAGTGTAAAGTAATAGAAAATAATGATGAGCATACTCTTATTTTTAATGTGTTTCTTCTATCATCTTCAAGTCAGTGAAATGCAATGAAGTCAGGGTGCTGAAATGTGTAAATAGAATCAAAGGTTATGTTGTTCCAGGTGTTTTAAGTTCCACTCATGCTTGAAAGAGAAGCATAGTCCCCACCATTTGAAACTGTGAGTTTTAAAGCTGATTCTTTATTATTCTTTGCAAGGCTGCTACTGAGTGAAAATCAAAACATGTTTTTTCATTATCATTATGCCAATTATTTTTTTCTTCTTTATTTTCCCTTTTTTTCTTTTTTTTCTTTCTTTTGTTGTTACAAAGACATTTTTTTAGATATATGAGGCTGTCAGATTTATTACTGTCTCCTGATTCATATTATTACAAACAGACTTTTCTGAATAAAGTATAATATTAAGAGTATTGAAGTTGCATACACTGTAACAAGAAAATCAGAATTTCTATATCATTTATTTCCAAGTTGATTCGGAATTAATTTTCTTCACTAATATGTTCAGCTGAATGTGATAAATGACAAACCAGGATGTGGTAATTCACTGCTAGTAAATTTCCATTCACATAATAAGTATATTGACAACTATAACAGCAATAAACTTTTAAGAGTGAGAGATGTATGAAGGCAAACTGTTAAGAATAAACCAAAGTATTACTTCTTCAGATATAGTTTTACTCCTCAGACAATAAAATTATGTAAAAAAGGTAAGGTAATGGTGTACAAAGGCCCAAAACAAAGCAGTTACATCACTAGATCTTACCTAAAATTAGAGTCCAAGTCATGAAACAAAGAACAAGTCTTTGTCTCAACACAGGCGGGAACACTTAAAACCCATTTTTCTGGATCCTGGACCAGCAGCCACTGCCTGAAGAAAAACCCGAGAGAGCCAGCAGCTGGGGAATTAGCAGACCGCTCTGGGACCAGCATGTCTCTTTTCCCAAGCTGTCCCTGTCAGTGCAGATCTGGGACTTAGGAGGGAAGAAAGAGGAAAAAATAACGAGTTTCCTTTGGATATTGTGCTAAGAGAAATAAGAAAGTGATCTTTAGATTGAGAAAATACTTGGTTTTTCTGCCTTCATTATTTAGGTAGCAAAACTCTTTTCACTCTTAGTTTGATATTAACTTCATCAAAGACATATTTCACTAACAGAATCAATTTTCCCAGCTAAGAAAGACAATCCATTAGATCAAAAATACTTAGTTTCTTGGGACAGGAAGCACTGAAACTGGTGTTAGCAGAAAAGCATATTGTGTGTTCATATGGCTGTCAAATCAATATGCAATAAATAATGGAGATGCTCATAGATATAAAAATAGCCAAGAGAAATTGATATTGGACCAAAAGGAATTAAAACAAGACTTAAAACTGAGCCAGGAGACTCCACAAAGTGAATTAAAGTAACATATGGAAACTTTCCAGAAAGAATTGACAATGAACTATTGTTAGAAATGATATCTTTGTCTGAGTACAAACTCAAAACTATAGAACTCTGTCTAGTTCAATAAAATGAAAGGAAAACACGAAGTGACTGTCCTAGATCAACGGGTTTTCCAGGAATAGAGAAGACTGGGAAGTTTGTACAATTTGAAATTTCTTGACAGAAATAGGCACTCAGGGGATGGGCAATTAAACAATAGCTTTCAGAAGGAAATTATCAGGACTTTAGGAGACAACTGTCTAGGTTATGGATTGGGCCAATGGAGATGGTGACTGATGCAGGCTGTTTGCAAGTTTTCCGTCTTACTTTTATTCATAAAGACCTGGAGGGGAGAGGCTGGATTGGCTCAGCTCAGATAACACAACCCCCTGTATCTTTGTGAGAAAACTCCCTGGGAAGCTTATTTGGCACTGTTCAAGATCCTAGTCCAAATGAATGGTTGGGGAGATGAACAGATGAACACCATATGGTCAGAGGCACGGAGCAGTTGTGAGAGGCACTGTTTGCTCTGAAGCCGTAGGCGCATTTCTGTGTTAGCGGCTGGTGTCTTGTCTGCCCCCCTCATCAATTCCTTGTAAACACAGTTCTTAAGCACATTTGAATAATTTTGACTAGCTGGAGGAGCAACTAAACCCCTAAAAATACTGGCCACTTGAATGGTTTGCATAAGGTGCATTGCAGCCAAGCAGCTGTGCTCCAGTCAAAATTTATGGTTCTTAACCTAAGCCCAGTGAAACACCTTTTCTGCCTGCTGTGACGTCCACTTTTCCTCCTCTTTACCAATTATAAAATCAGAGCATGTGTAGATCTTCACGCCGTACTGCTGAACTTGGTTAAACATTTCTTCAAGCTACAACTGGCTCTCTGCACAGGTGCTGCACAAATGCTTAATGCTGAAAGCTAATGTAAAGGCTCTGCTCTTCCTTCAGCAGTATGCTGTAGTTTAAAGGGTCAATCCCAAACAGAATAAGAATTTTTTTCCCTGATTTTTTTCTTTAACCAGTGCCCAGAATGCTTCCAACATCTTCAGCTGACCCCAGGATGATGAATGAGGTCATCTTGCTTAAGTCTATGTTACTTTACATTATATTTCTGCACCTCAATAACCACACTTAAAGGAGAATCTCATTTTCATAATAGAAAAAAATGAAAGGCCTTTCTGATACGGCTTGCACCCTTTCAGGTCACTCTGTTCTCTCTGCTGTTTATTGAACTGCATTAGCATCACCTTCAGAGGAAGTTGGTCACCTTTCCTTTATGTGAAGGCACAGAGTGGTGAATTGAAAAGGGTGGGTGAAGCAAAAGCAAAAAATGCAATTAGTTTAAGTGCTGCTCTTAGAGCATTCCAGTCAAAACTGAAAATTCAAAGGAAGAAATAAGGGGGAGGAGGAGGCAGCAGTTCTAATTTAAAAGATAAGTTTTTATTTGCATTTCAGCGCCTAAGAGAAAGACAAAGAAACTGGGATATGACTACAGTGAAACTCTTATTCAACATGCCTTTTTATCTAGAAATGGTTGTACGCAAGTAGTCTACATGATTGAAATATATGTTGAAATTTTTTTTCTATGGAAATATTACTCTCTCTCCCCAGATGGAAATTATTAATTAATGAAACTGTGATTATTTTTAACAGGGAATTTGTCTCTAAGAAAAAAGGCAGGATTATGTCTTGTGTGTTGCTATTCCTATTAAGTGACAACTGTACTAAGGAAGATGACTAATGAGATCCTTACATCCTTCCTTATGAATATGCTTATTTTGAGCTGTTCTCCTTTTTCAGAAATATCACTGTTTTTAAAGTCCTCATTTGAAAAAAAGAAGAAAAAAAATAGTATGGATCATAACTTTGCAGGTCTCTGCTGACTGTGTAAATGCAGCTTAGGATATAACTGGATCCTTGTAAGAGGGAATATGTTTGTGAAAGCCATTATGAATGCTGTATTATCTTGTAAAAAGATTAATCCTTTTTTCCTGATTATATATATACATATATATATATATATATTTAAATTGTCCATTGCCGCACCTCTGCTGGTTTGTGAAAATATTTTCTTGTAACAATGTTTGTCTAGAATAATATTTCTCGTGTTATTTATACTTGGATTAATGTGTGAAATTTTCTTTCAGAGAAAGTGTGTGTAACAATGTTGATTCATGTGACAAATGCAGTATGCACAGGAGGACCAAAGCTCTGGATCCAGGCAAGACAATACAGATCAGTCTACAAGAAGCCAACAAATATCTATCTTTACACATACCTGCCTTAACATAGCAGATTACTATAATTGGAATCTCTAGAACTTCTTCGCTTTTTTCTTCTCTCCTTGTGTCTGCTTCTATAACAGGCTGCATTTCTGCAATTCTGTGAGACATTGTTATTCCTTGAAATCTGATATCCTTGATATGCTCTGAATCTTCTCTAAGATGTATAAAGGTACCTAATAAGAACATGATGACAACTTTTTCTCACATATCGATAAAGCAAAACTCATTAAGCATATTTTGTCTGCCAAATATAAGAAGAATCATGGCAGTTCCTTTGAGTTCACAAATCTCAAAAGTTAAACTTAACTAATAAAAGAATTATTCAATAAACTATTTTTAAATGGTAATATGTCGGAATTTTTTAATAAGGGAAATAGTATGAGTAATAAAAATGAAGAATTTAAATTTTTTTCTGCTAGATGTAAGAAAAGCTTTCAATGAATTTTGTAAACACAGTTGATTGTTGGCTCTTTCTGGTTCTTGAATGCTAGGGTCTTTACATTGTTTGCAGTTCTGAGCTCTTCAATGCAAGAAACAAAAGGAATTTGTGCCGAGTGTCCAGAAAAGAGTATCAGGGGTCTGGAGCAACTCTGTTATGGGCAGACCTCTGGGAGCTGGGCCTGTTTAGTGTAGAGAACAGAAGACTGAAAGGGGATCTCATGGATGAATAGGAATATCTCGAAGGGGGATGCCAAGAGGATGGTGCCAGGCTTCTTTTGACTGGTGCCCAGCGACAGGACAAAGAGCAATGGCCACAAACTAAAACACAAGAATTTTCACTTCAACATGAGGAAGAATTTCTTTGCATTGAGGATGGAAGAGCACTGGAATAGGCTGCCCAGGGAGGTCTTGGAGTTTCCCCTCTCTGGAGACGTTCAAAACCAACCTGGAGGAATTCCTGTGTCATCTACTCTAGGTGACCATGCCTAGGCAGAGGGAGTGGGACTAGATTTTCTCCAGAGGTCATTCCAACTCTGACAATTCTGTGATTCTGAGAGAGTAGTTTGCTCTTGAAGGTAATATATAAAGCATATTTTTGTAGGAACTTCTGAGTTGGGATCCATTTCTAGTTGTGCTATACAATAATGGTTTTTAAAATAAAGAGAAAGGTGTCTACATGTCTTCAAAATCTTTTCATAACTTTTAGCTTAGTACCATGATAGAAAAAACAAATTTCAGTCACATTAAAAAATGTTAGAATTATTTTTTGCTTGAGAGATTAGAAAATACAGTATATACTCATTTAGGATAAATTACACCATGTAAAAATTTTTCAGTGTAAAATGTTATTTTATGAGACCTTTTTTCACACTCATTCTGCCTCTTTACCTTCCTCTCCTTTGTAGTAATCCTATGTACAATTCAACTTTATGTGTATTTAACTGACTGAATGATCAACTTTCTAACTACTACTTGCAGCAGTTTCCAGCCTAGGATGAAATGTTAGAGTGCAGAAAGATGAGCAGGGCAAGTGGTTAGATGAAGAGTCTGTTTTCCTGTACTTAAACTATTAGTATGTTTTTGTGTTGTTGAAAACTTACAGGTAAGTTTTTCCCCAGCCTAATTCTGTGCTAGATAAACGTCTACAGGGGGTATATGATAATTTCAGTAGCGCATCTATGGGCCTGAGAAGGCAACCTGCATCTAAGGGACTTCTGAGTAGCAAACTGCTGCATATGACAAAACTCCTAATAATTTCCAGGAAATGCAGACCCCAGTGCACATATGACACTGCTTTATTATGTGCATGAAGATTTTTGGAGAAAAAATCTGAGCTCCCAGTGTGAGATTTCAGATATTTTCTTTTGGCATCTATATTAGCAATTGTAATATATGTTGAATGAACCCCTGCGTTCTCAATCAAAATCTAATATTTTGCTTTTTCTCTCTGTAAGCAGTAGTTGTTATTCAGACTATGTCAGCCACCAAATGGGACCCCAGTTCTCCCTGAATGATTTCTCCAAACCTTTATTTCTAAAAACAGGCTATCAAGTGGGTCCTTTGACCACCCTATTTTTTAGACAAAGCCTTATTCTATGAAGGTTAATATAGCCTTCAACATTTCCAGCGGTACAAAAGAAATCCTGAAGAAGTCCAATGGTGAGTATAATTGAACAAACAGAAACTGCTTTTCTCAGTCTCGATCTTGAGGTTCAGAGTTGATGGATTCTCTTCCTGTTCCAGCTGACGTCTGCCTGATGAAGACCCTTTCACTTAAAAGAGACGCTTGGCTCTCTTTATCTACCTGGTCAAGATTGTTTTCACATTCATTGCTTTCACATTCATTGCTTTCTGTGTCTAACTTGGCCAGGGACTTACAGAGAATTTGTTGTTTGCATCACCCCAGCAGATACTTGCATTTACTTCGTCTATTGCTTCTTTTAATTACCACTATTCTTGAAACAAGCTGCTTATTTTCTATAAAACAGCTAGCTAATTTTTATCACAGAATTGTTTCCAAACTGCTAGAAAAAAATCGAGAAAGAGTTTTTTTTTTAAATCTAAAAAAATACATTTAAAAGTATTCAGGAAAGTGGAAGACATCTGGGTATCATTTAAGTTTGATAATTAGGTCCATACAGTAATAAATACTGTGCAGTCCCATTACAGATATAAACATATGTATGACCCAGAAGTCTGAAATAACTCCAGCAAATTACCACTGCTGTCAACACACTGATGATATTGAATAATAGTGGTACAATCACCTTAATTACCATTTTTTATTCCAATTAAATCAATTGTGTTATTATTTTATTTTCTAGAAAAATTTTCAAAATTTATCTTTACTACATAATGACCCACCAAACTGCATCTTATTTTGACACTGCAAAATTTCATCTTCTTGACTCAAAGTTAAGTTTCTAACTGATAGTTCTCTGATAGCTTTGACAATTATGATCATCTAACCATATTTAAATCAGATTTTGCTTGATGGACACTTCTAAATTATTAGAAATATACACTTATCTTTAAAGACTGTGCTCAGAGAACAGTACTCATGGGAATAAGGGAGGAACAGAATATCAAAGAAATAATTGAAATTCATTTTTCAGTGAAATTACTTCTTAGAATTGTAAATTTGAGATAAGGTTAAAACAGATAAACTTATGATAATGCATGTGGTGAGAATATTTTTCTTGAAACTCTGCAACACATGTATGACTGTCACAGAGTAGCACAGTCTGTTTGAAGATATAACTTGTTTAAGTCAGGCTTCATAAAATCTTGCAAGAGCATAGGAATTAGTTTATCAGCAGTCTTTTCTGATACATGGAATGTGTGTATAATCACTGGGTTTAGGGCACATATTTCCAAAATGTACCTCTCCAGAGAGTGTTCATCAAAACTGGCACCCCAGGCTGAATCAAACTCAGGCATCTCAAGTTTCCTGAAAGATTCAATAGCACCTGTGGGTTCATTTGCCTCTATGGATACAATCAACATATACAAATACTTGTTGATAAGGTTACTTCTATCAAAAAAACATCAACAGAGTAGTACCTTTACTTCAGATATTTTTTAAACTATTGTTATATTATACATAATAGTCATGCCAATTTCTATTTTGTTTACATGTGTTCTAATCTGAAAACATGGGCTGCTGTTTCTGTAAACTGATATTTTCTAAACTCAGACCACGCTCCTGTTTTTCTAAACAGAAGCTCATAACCTTTACAATTTTATTATTCTGCCTTTGCATCAAGTACTTGAATTAAAGAAGCCCTCTTCCTTTCTAAGGTTTTAACAAACATTTTGCCTCATCTGTCACCATTTTGTTTTAACATAATCAAGTATAGTCAGAAGGGATTTAAACTTTCTCTGACCATTATTTCTTCAGCTTGAAGTGAAGGCAATTATTTTGCTCCCAAGGACAGCTTTAAGAGTTTGCTAGCACCATTGCTGGAGAGATCTCTCGATTATTATTAATTTGCAGAAATTCTTTTCATTTCTATTTCCATGACATATTTAAAAGGTGAATCTTCTAAAAGACATATGCTAAGATTCCATGAGGAGCTTGTGCTTTTTGTAATAGGTGTGTGGTGACAGAAATATATTCTTCATTATATTATACTGTAGGTAAGCTCAACAGAAGAGAAGTCTATTTTGGACTTTTTTAAAAAGCGATTATATTTTCTTGTCTGAAATGAATGTTATTCTAGGCATTCAGGCCTCTTATTAGACTGTTCTGGACTTTGTCCCATTCAGTTTTGCGCTCAAATAAAATTTTCCACCCAGATGCTTTGGAACAGCAACAGGTATAAAGCGTTTTGGAGGTGAAGATATCTGAGTTTCAGAGAGAGAGAGGACACTGTCCACATTCCTTAGCTGCAGGAGAGTAAGGGACTATCTATATCCAACCATGCTCACAATCTTTCCTCTTAGTGAATATTTTTGGTATATGGCACATGACTGCACCAATAAACAGGCTCTGAATGGCAACTGTGGATTTAGAAACAGGAGTGTAAATAATAAGAATTATCTGAGCATTCAAGAACTGTGTATTTATATACAAGAGATACTTATCTTTTATACTAGACATAAAAATCTAGGTTAGTTTCACCACCTAGACAATGTTATAGAAAAGTAGAGAGTATTAGATTTTTACTTATCACTGTTATATGTATTTATCAATTTGAACAGTAGTAGCAAGGATTTTTAACAAAAAAGGGAAGAAGGAAAAAAGGGAAAAATCATATTTTCTTGCCTCAATATGAATAAAAGGAAAATCCCACCAACACCTGGAAACATTTGTCAAATTCAGTAGGTGAAGTCTAAGCTTCTTTGCATGGGCTGCCCACTAGTATGCATGAGAAAACTGTGTGGAAAATGGGAAAAACAAAACCCCTTCATAATTTAACATATGTATCAGTATATTTTCAGCATTTTCTCTAAGCAGTTAAGAGTAACTAAAGAGTTAGAGGAGAAGCAAATTAAATCAGAGATGAAGAGACTATTTCCCTCACACATTGTAAGACAGTTAAGTCATTAAGGATCCAGTGCCACCTACTACAAGATTTTGTGTTCAGGTACTTAGGACTTAATCTAAGCAGTCAGATTCAAATTTCTTGTGCTAAGTGTCGGTTTCAAAGTGAAATTATTTGTATTTTTCTAGCCAAGGTGGTTTAGTTCTTTGGAAGAAAATGACACCAATAAAAAAAAATTAAATTCGTGCTTTGAACTTGAAAATTGGCAAACTATTACAGTACGTGCTTTTTCTGTCACAGTGAAATGTGTTGGAAGTTGTCTATGATCTATATGATTAAAAAGAAAAGCATAGTTCACATAAATTTGATACAGGAATCTTAAGTTTCCAGAGTTCTTTTTCTATGCTAAGCTTGCCCCAGACTGACGCTAGAAAAGGCACCACGCTCAATGCTAAACAGCACTGGTTATTTCCTGACTGAGTGAGGAATATAACACAATAGCACAATGAGACTGTCAGGAGCATAAGTGAAATATGAGTTACTTTTTGAAATCACTGATCTCTCAAACAGCTGCCTTACAGACGCTGGGGTAACTGGAAATGGGCATTAGCAAGAGACAACAACTGGAGTAACAGAGTAATCTGCGGGATCAAAGCAATTAGGCACAAGGGAAGAGAAGTACTGAGTCTACAAAAACTGAAAGGGAGAACCTGTGAACACAGAACATGGGAAAATGTTTAGAGAAGGACAAGCAGTTCTGGAGAAAGAAGTTGATGTTCTACTGGTGGTGGACATGGGATGAACACCTTGGTTGGGGGCCCGGAAATGCATAAGTAGAAAGTGAAGAAACAAGCAGAAGTCAGGAAAGGTTGATAAAAGAGACAGTGTTATAATCAGAAAGAATGGAGTGAAACATTGTCGCTTTAGCAGGGACAGGGTTTTGGCAGGGGGTTGGATCTTTAAAGTCTCTTCCAACATGAACCATTTTATGACTCTATGGTTTTAGGATGATTAGAGCTTGTTTTCCTTACAAGAGCAGCAGAAAACTCTTTCCGAAGCCTAACTTTGTCAGTCAGAACTATTAAAAAACCATTGGGAAACAGCCTCTTTATATACAGGACACTGGTGAAGATAACAGAAGATAATCAACTATGTAATAAATAAAATTAAAAATCTAGTCAAAAGAGAGGCAAGAATGGCTAAAATGAGCTATCCCATATTTCGTCTGTGAAGATAATCAGAAGTTTGGAAAGAGTCTAAGAAGCGTGAAAACTTATAAAGATCCATATGCCATTGCAATGGGATGAATTTTTAAGTTTTAGGAATCTATGGGTTTAAAAAAATGAAAGCTAGAGATTGTAGCTGGGCTCATTATTGTAACTGAGTTCTGGCAGATTCTGCTGTGATAAAAGTGAAAGCTGACATCGTCCAATGAGGTGATTTTTCATTTCATGTCTTTCTCATTTTCTGAGAGCTCTGTAGCCACAAATATATATATTAAATGTGTGTATATACATATATATATGTATATATATATTTAAACCTTCATGGTGCAGCAGCTGCAATTTGAATATAACATGGAATCTGGAAAATTGGGTTACTGGAAAATTGGGTTCTAATGGCTGGGCATAGAGATATGTTTTTCTGGCTACAAAATGTCCCTACAACTCATTCCTGCTTCTATAAAATGGACTAAATACTACTAATGTCAGCAGACCACTCTGAGCATAAATTCAATTAAATAATCCTTGTGAAGACTTCTAGTAATATTTTTCTGATTGGAACAGAAAAGTTTATGTAGAAATTAATAAATCTGTCTTCTGAGTTTCAATTGACTCCATTAAATGACAAGAGACACTACAAAAAGCTAAAAGAAACAGAAGATATCATTGAATTCTGTTAAATGAGAGATATTCATCGTGTGCATGAAAAGAAAGAGGAATCTTAAAATGCTATTATGTGATCAGGAGGCTAAAGAGTGATGAGTATGAGAGGTACATGATCATGTAAGGTTTCATGCAAGTCTGGCATTGCCTAGCTTCTAAGCACAAATCCCTGGAACCCCCAAAATCTTACAGTGCAGTTTATCTGTCTTCATGTGTTTTATTTGATATATTGTAAGGTCTGTGTAAGTCATAAGGTCTGTGCAGGAAAGGCAAAAATTTAAAAAAAAATTCAATTGTTTCTGGGAGTCTTTAATAAAGCATGCCTTATATAACATAAACCTGTTAATACTTCAAGAGTAAACAATGCTGAAAAATCAGATGCATTTCCATTTAAATACTACATAAATGCTGAAACAGAAGACCAGCTTTTTAGTGATTGCTTTTATATCCACATTCAGTTCAGCAAGAAGCAATCAAACAAGTTGCTTTTTATCTCTTTTTGTTGTATGAAGTGTGGGAAGAGGTCAGGGGAAAATAATTTAGGTTCATTTTAAAGAATTGCCTTCTTTCATCTCATCATTGTGGTTATAAATTGAATTTGTATTTCCTGTTTATGCACAGCTTCTTAGAAGGTCAGGGCAGGCACATTATATTAACTAGAGCTGTGCAAAAGATTGATTTTTTTGGTTTGATGACACAACAGTAAATAAATACATGTAATGGATCCAAGGGAACAAAACATTTGATGGCATTGATCTTTTTTAACAATTTAAATTAAATTGGAAAAGCTATATGAGAAAAGTGCAGTTTCAAAATGAAGCATTTTCCCTCACTGTAATATTATAACCCTTTAAGAAAGTATGGGTTTTCTTTTGGTGTGGCACTGGAATTTATTTGCTGTGGAATCCTTTACAGTTTTGATGGATGTCTCTGTGTCTTGATGGAAATCTACATTTCTTACATTTTTACAATAACATTTTTACATTCTTACAATAACTTTACTGATGACAGAGCACACTTTATCTTTACAGTTGAGAATCAGATATAATTTAGTACAACCTTATTTAGATATGGTTTGATCCAAAACTCATGTAATTTAATATTTCTGTATTTTTCAAAACACGGTGTATCAGTAGCCAGTTTTACATAAGTTCTTTTAAATACAGCAAGTTCTGAGCTTCCAGGCTCAGTGTGACTTAAATATGTCATGAGAAAGATGTGCTACTTTCAAAAAGTGAAATATGAGTAACTTTTTGAAACCACATATGTCTCAAACAGCTGCCTTAACACATATCAAATTGTTGCATAATTCTTTTGCTCTTGTCAGAGACCAATTATGCAAAATTGCAGGAAAAAGAAAAATTTATTTTTGGAATTTAGAGGATGAGTCACATGCAAAATTTGTTATGAACTTAACTGAAGAGCAGCTCCAAATTTTACAGATTGCAGTAGATAAAATTGTTCCATTAAAAGGACTTACGTATAAAAGCTAAAAGTATGAAAAATATAGCGACTTGAATTCTTGATTTTTCAGTTGTATTGTCTTCAAAATTCCTTTTGGCTTAGGAAACATATTTTTTAACTGTCTGAAAAATATCACCATGATACTTTTCTTGCTGGTTTATATTATATAAAACTCTGCTCAAATTTTCAGCAAATAATTCATATTTTGCCGATGTTGATACGGAGCTTGATTGTTATAATAGTGAATAGAAATCAAAGAATAATTTTGCAAATTAATTTATCACTAAACTCTTGTAGATATCAATTGGTTATATTATAGGAAATTATTTATTTCCTAATATGCCATTGATAAGAGAGTATAAATAATCAGTTTTAGGAAAGTATAAATAATCAGTGTTATAAGCAGCAATACACTTTTAAACAAACCATCATCAAACAAGGTGATTCAGTTGGCACTAAAATACTTTGAATGTCAGTATTTCTAAAGAATAAGCCTAATTTCAAACAAAAAATCTGCATATAGCAGAATTGTTATGAAAACCAAAGAATATCTGAAATTTCTGTTGAAATTGAGTAAATTTCAGACAGTTATAAGGATATTCATGAAGGTTATTTAGAGGTGAACTGTAGAATAAAAAGAGGCTTAAGAAAGTAGAGAAAAAAATGCCAGTTCATCTGAATATATTTTGGCTCTCTGTGTAATTGAAATTATTGTTTTGAAACTTTGAAATTTCTGTGAAAACTAAAAATTCTCATACCAGTTTTACACGGCAAGAGTTTGTACCAAGGGAGGGCTGCAAAGGTCTCACAGACCCCTGTGAGAAGACATCAAGGGCTGGACAGAGCCTGTTCCTTCCAGCGCCAAAACAAGCCCTCAGCAGGCTCTCAGCAACTGGAGGCACCCTCTCTAACAGCATATTTTAGAAAGGATAAAATACACCTGGAAGCAGATGTGACAGAGTGGGAGAAATATAGATAGAGAAATGGCTATGCAGACATCCAGGTCAGTGAAGAAGAAGCGGGAGGATGTGCTCCATGTGTCAGAGTGAAGAATCCCCTATAGCCTGTGCAGATTGTGAAGAACCAGGTTGTTCTGCTGCAGCCCATGGATGACACCAATAGAGCAATTATGCACTCTGCAGCCTCTGGAGAACCCCGGATGGAATAGGTGGATGTGTCCTGAAGTAAGCTGCAGCCCATGGAGAACCCACAGTGGAGCAGGCTCCTGGCAGGACCTGTGGCTGTAGGTGACCCTGCTGTCTGACCCAGACCTCCTCATCAGGAGCAGTCTGTTCCAGATGAACTGTAATCTGTGCAGAGGACCCACACTGGAGCAGTTCTTGAAAAAGCACAACCCATGGAACGGACTCATGAAAATAGAGCACTGTATGAAGGATTGTATCCTTTGGGAAAGAGTGCGTACTTGATCAAGGGAAAATTGTGAGGAAGAAAGAGCAGTAGAGCAGGAGTGTTATGAACTGACCACCAGCCATGACTTCTCACCATCTCTGAGTTGCCTTGGAAGGGAGACTGTGGAAGAATCAGGAATGAAATGGATGTTTGGAAGAAGGGAGAGGTTGGGGAAAGATGTTTTCAGTTTTGCCTTTGTTTCTCATTATTCTACTCTATTTTAAATTTGCAATACATTGAATTAATTTTCCCATATCAAGGCTGTTTTGCCTCTGATCGTAACTGGCAAGTTAACCCACAAGCTTTTTCATCCCGTCCAGGAGGTGGAGGGTAATGAGAAAGCAGCTGGATGGGTATCTGGCAGCCAACCAAGGTCAACACACTGCAATAGTTTAAAACCATAAATCTTCCTTTAAGTCACATTTTACAGTAACATCAACTAAAGTATTAAAAAAAAAAGGCAAAAATCAAAAACGGGAAAGATGACTGTGCATGAATATTTGTGACACATTTTTTCAAAAACGTAGAATTCCTTTCCTAGTAGTTGTACAGATATCAGCAGACACATCAGTGACGCTGACCCATATGGATAAGAAGTAAGTTCAGCATACCTACGTGCTCTCTCCTGTATGCCAGTTTTGTCCTTTATTGGCACTTAGGAAATGTTGAGAAGATAGGGGTATAAATCTTTCTCAAAAGTGACTACAGCATTTACTTCTGAGGGGAAATAGGAATGTAAAAGGCAGTAGCCAGAATCTGGAATCCATGATCTTGATTTGATCACTGTTGTGTCATACACAAGAGATTGTTCTTCTGCGTGAGTTGCAAGGCTCCTCTGCAGAATTGTGGAAATCCTTTGCTGAAATGAAATCTAATTACTTTTCTTATGAATGACTGTCAGCAACCTCAGAAAATATGGAGCTCACGACCAACAGAAAAATCACTTGATGCAACAAAAAGGTAGGATTGTGCACAGACTTCTCTAGCACAAAGCTCATAAACTTTTGGTATGAGAAACTAAAAGACAGCAACTTCTATTGAAGCTACAGAAAATACATCAGCAACAAATTGATCTAATCACATACCTTGCTATAAGGGATCCCTGGAATAATATCAAGAGCTCTCCGTATTTGTAGCAAGTATTTCCATTTCTCCTGGACATTTGGTTCAAGGCCAAGCAGCTTCAACGTGGATCATCGCATGTGAGCACAGTTGCTTGCGAGCTCTGTTGGAGACACTAAGACAGCAGGAACCTGAACAGCAAGCAGAATGGTGTTTGACTTTGAATTGATTCTCTGGCTTTTAAAACTGCATCCTTAGAGAAAGCTCTCATATACTGTTGTTGCGTTGAATCCTGAACTTAATGATTAGTCAACTCCTGCCACTGCAGACTGTTTTTAACATGAGTGCATGTTAAACCAGGCAGGCTGTGTCACTAAAGATGAGCAAAGTTATGCTAAATCTGTTAAGGCAACAAGTACTTTCTTTGTCTGAGAAAACACACATAAAATTAATGCTAAAATGGCAAAAGTCATTACTAAACATGTGAGCTTCAGATTGTTACTAAGAATTGATGATTTCCTATTACTGAGCATTTAAATTAATCTCACAAGATTTACTACTACACTGGAGGAGGATATTGGAATGAAAATACAGCTGCTAGTGAATCAGACAATGGCTAATCAGTGTCTCTAGATCAAAACCTTCTTTCAACAACATAATCTAAAGTTCTTGGACTCCTTTGAAATTAAGTTAATTTAAAAAATCTGGGTAAGGATTCTACCAATTATTTTTGTGTTGTTGCTTAGAAAAATAACATTAGTGAAAAAGTCAAAGTCATAAAATCTCTCTTTCAAGCAGACAAATAATTGTGATGACTAAGAATTAAATAGATTTTCTCACATACATTTATTCCACTCCATTGTGCTTCAGAACCTTTTTTATAAGTGGACTGATTCCACTGTGTTATATAGCACTACAAAAGTTTTGTAGACTTATGCAACTGTTGTCGGTATATTCTAAAAAACCCACTACAGCATTAGTACAGCTTTTGGTATATGTTTTTAAGTTAGGGTACTTTTATATAACTTCCATGAGTATTTCAGAAAGCCAAGGACATTTCTGAATTTCCTTGCTCATTATAGTAAGTTTTAAAGAAAACTTTCCATTTGATTCACACAGGAACCTGTTTTTCAGCACTATTTTTTGGAATATATATAACATGTTCAGTCTTGACAAGAAAAGACCCACAAACCTTCAGCTAGTCTTCAGATCAAATGTAAGTTAAACCAGAAAAATTGCTTAGGATTTGGAGAAGGAACTCATAAAGGTTTCCAATATTTCTTACATTACTTCAGTGAGCTAATTAAACCCAATTATTTGGGGTATAATATGTGCTGGTTCAAACACTGACATGAATGCTGTGCCTCAGGGTGGAAAGGATGTGAATCCAGTATTATGTAGAGACCATAAAACCTGCTGGTTTTTGAAAGTAATCAGTCTTTAAAGAAGAGAAGAAAATCTGAAGTTTTCCCTTAATTAGCAAGCTATGTAGAAAGTCCTGGCCAGAGAAAATCCTAAGAAATGCTAAAATAACAACTGTCCCATGCTATCTCAACATTAAGATAACTCTAAGAGAGAGAGATGGGCTTTTGACTTCAGGTTAAGAATAAAAACTATCTAGAAAAGGGAAAAATATGAACTACACTGTGTTTCAAGAAAATGAAGGGAACAAAAACATGTATTTGTTTATCACATAAGTTATTAATCTACTTGTGATACAAACAGTGTATAAAATTAAAATGAGTTTTAAAAAAATGAGTTATTCCTCTTCCTTCATAAAAACTGCATTGATCATTATATTTTTGTGAACTTCTGAGCTGTGTTTTAATTTTCTAATGGACATAACAAATCTATTAAAAAATCTGGCTTTTGTCTTGGCTTGTTATTTGTTAGATTATTTCCTTGCCATATTACCAGTGGCATACAACACACCATTGCCTTTTCTGCAATCACAAAATTTTCTTTTCGTTACTACATCAATCTCAGGATGCAGTGGAAAAAAATCACAATTGAAACTGGCAAAGATTAAGAAAATGAATATTTATGGACAGAAATGTTGAGATAGTATTAGTCAGTGCTATGAAAATAAATTACTGGGCTCCACTGCCATTTAAATCCATTCAAATCAAGGACTCTGTGCAGATTAGTGAAAACAGATACCCACTGGCTTAGAGTGGAGGTAACTTGGATCAAGAGATGTATTTATCCTCATCTTACTTACTTTACTAAGATTAAAGAAAATCTTAACCATCACTATCACACTGTTAATGCAAATGTTTTTCTGTGCCAATAATGGCCTTAATAAATAAGAATTTTTAAAAGTCTTGGCTGAAAGGGTATAACTTACAGTTGTCCCATATTATCACTTTAGAATACATTATAATTTCACAACAGTCATGTTACATATGTGGCTCTCTGCCCCACAAAACTCAAAGCTTTCCAGCCTATTCCCCCTCAAATTCAGCATTTTGAGTATGAAACTAGATTTCAATTCTGCTTTCTTTGTATCTTGATTGTGAGATTCACTGAAAAGACAGTGGCCTCAAAGAGATCTAAAAGCAGATGTTCATCACTGTTCCGTAATCAAGCTGGCAAGTTACTCAAACTGCAGGCATAGCTGTATGTTAAAACTGACGCTGATGTTTTAGGGACAATTACTAGTTTAAGCACCAGCCTGAAAACCTGGATGGTACATGGGCTGATGTAATTATCCACTAATGTAAACAAAGCATCCAAGAACCATTTTGTATTCCATTTCTTTGATTTTATTCAATAAAATGTTGAAAGAATAAGAACTATAGAATAATATGTATATTTTATAAAAAGACAGAATATTCTATCTATTGATGGTGGGGCATGAAATTACTTTGACTGAAATTAAGCAGCTGTAAAAGTGCAATATTTAGTTTCTCTACCCACCTATCTACATATTTTTTAATTTGTTCATTCAAATGAAATGGTTAAAATAGCTTGGTTTTTTTATATATACATATATACAGCTTCACTGTTGGTGTTTCAAAAGCTTGGGGTTTTGCATGTGAGTGTAGTCTTATTCTAGATCATAGTTAGGTTGTAATTTTCGTTTGGTACATGGCACTTGCAAATAGCATGCTCAGTAGGTAGCGACAAGGAGCTGAATCATCACAGTAGAAGACTACAAGAAGTCTTCTTGCAGGAGGTAACTGGAGCTCCAGAGGGAGGGGAGTAACATTTTCCATAGCAGAAATAGATAGAGCCCTCAGATTTCTGGAAGCTTTAGTTCATCTTTTCTTTAAACATCATTCTTTTACTCATTTCTTCTGCATGCTTTGTAAGTACCTTAAAGTGAAAAACGGAATTCTTGATCCTCTGTTCTTAGTCACTTCATAAATATCAGATCACTGTGACTGCTGGCAGACCCACGACTGTCC